>CM073313.1:592844-698995 GCA_037043255.1 Diadegma fenestrale
TTACAATTTCGATCAAATTTAAATAGAAGAAGAATATTCAAACATGTAGAAATTGAAAGATTTATAATTCCACAGGTTTTTCATGCGGAGGAGTGTCTTGCGCGCACACACGCACGCAGACGGGCAGAGCGTTCAAGAAAAAATTGGAATATCCGAAAGACACTTACACGTGCACCCACGCACACGCACAAAGAGTTAAAAAAAAATTGAATCCACACATTTGCGCAGACGCGCACAGACGCACAACGTTCGAGGAAATGATACGAAAAATAAAAAATGAATATTTATGTCTCTACATGAGTTTTTAAAATTTTCGACGGCAAAACAATTTTTTTCATTCCGTTTGCCGGAAATTAGCCAATTTTTTTATTTAAATCAATTAGCATAAACATCGAAAAGTGGTAACGATTTAAAAAAAAAAAAAAAGTAATAATTTTTTTATGGAAGTTTTTTAATCGTCTCAACGGGAACGATAATTTCAACAATAAAGAATAGCTTTAATTAAAAAAATACTTGAAAAGAGATCAACATTTCAGCCGAATTCTCATTTTTTATTTCTTAAAATTTTTTAATATTTTACTCCAACAATTGTTGGTCTGTTAATCTTTTGAGACGAATAAACAGAGTTTCTAAGATTTCCAGTGAAAAAAAAACATGATGTTTGATAAGAATCGTTTTAAAACTCCCACTTAAATTGTTCAAAATCGATAGAATAATTAACTCGATGAAACAATCATCAAGAAAATGCAACGGTTTACTAATTTGTCAAATTGTACTTATGAAACGTATGAAACCGTCGTTCGCAACATTTGTTACGACGATGACGATAAATGTAGCTATTTTTTGATCAACTACGTCAATTTGTTGGAAGGAGAACTTGAAATTTACCGACAAAAACGCTGAATCCGCTCACGTCACATTTTCGTCGATATTTATTCCAAATTCGAATTTGACGACTAATTTTTAAACAATGTTTTGCGATACTTTGCGAAATATGTTGTTATTACGTATCGCAGCATTGCAACGACGAAAGAGTCAACACAATGGATTCGTTGAAAATAAGTGTTGAGGAATGAAAGATTATAACTCAAAATTGTTCCAACCGCTTGGAGTGAACTTTGTAAAATTACCGCAGATTTATAAACTACTTTACAGATTAATGAAAAATAAGGATGGAATCAATCGATAAGCGAAGATAAATCATGACATTCGTAGTATTTTTAATTTTTTATCAATTACTTACCGAAATACGACACACGATTCTTTTCCGCTGCTGTACACGAACTCGTATAAAATAATATTACTCGAATTCACTCGTTCGTCACTCCAATTATCGGAAGATCACTATGCACATTATTGAAACATTAACACAATTAACCCAAAACAGAATACAATAATTAATCGTTTCCATAATATTAGGCGGAATGAATTATTACCGAGGCTTTGCTACCGCAACGTTTCTCGTGTAACAGAGTATAACACGAACTGACTCTACAAAAGCAATATCCATAAAGGCGCTGTTTGACTTTCATCAAGCATGAAGCCATGAGGACACATTTTCAAAACAAACGACGTACGTCTTTGTTCTTGCGGTGGCGCTTCCTTTCTTTCTCAACGTCAGTGCTACCGCGTGGATTCGGTCGGAATTCTTACTCGACAGCCAATGGGAACCATCGGTTTCAGCAAAGCCCGAAACAACGGCAGGCCCGGCGGGAACTTAAACTATTTTTTCATCAAATCGCACATCGCAATTTCATATTTGATGATAAAAACATTGTTTCTTCACTCGCTTCTTTTTGTGCCAAAAAGTATGCTGCAGAAAAGTAACATGGAGGAAATTGCGCCAGTTGGAAAGTGTATAACGCGAAGAAAATCCGACGATACGTGTCGGAGCCGATTTTAGCAGCGTCAGATGCCGCAGTGATTCATGGAAACAACGAGGACGAGAAAAAAGAAGCCGAGAAAGGGAGAATGCCAAAGAGAAAGAGGAAAAATTTTAATTCTTTCTTTTATTATTAAAAAAATTATCATTTTTTCTATTTTACAAACTTTACAAAATAACAAACATTTCGAAACATTACAAACAAGATACAATATTATAAAAATATTCATTGTACAAGAAAAAAAAATAAATTATTTCATACATTTATAATGTTTTTAAAAAGCGAAAAACTTATTTTACGATAATAAAGTTTAAATCGTAGAAATAACAACGAAAAACTGATTTTTCTATTCATTATTTTGATATAATTAATAATTAATGCGATCGTAACAATTTTTCAAGTAAATTCAGTTTTTTGATGGGAAAACATACTGTCCCATTATCTTTGACGAATTCTGTTTGAAAATGTCGCATTCTGCTATAAAAAAAAATAAAAAATAAGCAGTTTTCGTTGCATTCCAACGAAGGTAACTCCAAATACGTTTTTTTTTTTATGATACTGAAGTTTGAATCGTTGGAACTCATTATTTCGATAATTAATGCGATCGTGACAACTTTTCTAGTAAATTCAATTTTTTAAGGACAAAAAAGACTGTCGCATTATAAATTTGAAATTTTTCTCATCAAAAAATGTGAATCAAATGATTAAAAAGTAGATTTTTACTCATTATTTCGATAATTAATGCGATCGTGACAATTTTTCTAGTAAATTCAGTTTTTTTAGGACAAAAAAGACTGTCGCATTATAAATTTGAAATTTTTCTCATAAAAAAATGTGAAGCAAATGATTAAAAGGAATAACACGGAAGTTTTTTCCGAGTTTGTTCTTTCATTAAAAGTGACTCGATCCCCAGACGTAGACTCCGTTCTTGGTTACAGTCAGAGTGTAAGATCGACCGCGGGAAACACTCGAAACTTCCATTTCCATGTTACGGAACAGACAAATCGCTTGGAGTGGGCCGTACCTCGAGATCGATGGTCCGATACCTGATGAATAAAACATTATTCATTTTTTAATCGACAAACATTGGCCGAACAATTTAATCGCCAAACACTCGCTGGACTTACCTAAGCAACCGTACATCGCGTTTCCCCAGGTATAAACGTTTCCGTTCCGAATCGAGGCTACGTGAGCGTAACCAGCAGTCAACAATCTTCGCTTGAAATTTACGTTCGTTGTCCCACTGAAATGCTGCGAAAATCGGAGAAATATTTTGTGATTATCATAAAATAAACTATTTTTAAATGATTATTAACTATTTTTATAAATATAAGCGATAAACTATTTGATTCGGCCGCTTACATTTACTCTGCAAGGACGTGAAACCAGAATTATTGGAGTTGACCAACTGTACAGGTTTTTTCGGAGAAAAAAAGAAGGCCTCTCTCGGTTGCCAGATGATGTTGAAACTTTCCAGACGCAGCTTTGTCCTGCGATGTCAACGGCCCACAATTCGTCGTAGAAAATAATTCATCGACAAAAACAATCTGGAATAAATAAAACAAACGAATTCTCTTTGAATAATTGAATAACTTCTGCAGCAATTGCAATTACGAAAAAGAAAACATGAGAAACTTACAAGAAAGCTTTGTGCATGCTGTTGAGCTCTTCTGCAGATGCTGGAAGTGTGAGTTCCGTAAAATTGACAACAAATAAACGTTGAGTCAGCAATATGTCTCGGCAAGGACCAGACATTTTTGTACATGCGAAAGGGAACTACCGACACATCAGTTCCATGAATCTGAGGATAAAAGAAAATTCAAGGGTGAAACTTTGGAATGCATTGAGAAACGAAAAAAATCTTAGATTTAGAATGTTTTTCTATTCTCACCGTAATGTGATGCGTCGCTTCGCTGTAACCGGTGTAAAAGTCTGGCGTAGTGGTCTCATCGGTTCCACTGTTACTTTCGCTATCTGGAAAAAGCACATTTTTTTTCCTCATTACACCTTAGAAAATAATCTTTTAAATCGTAAAAATACTTGACGTTTGAAATTATTGGTGCGATTATGACTTACCGAGAGCAATTTGAGTCCTTGAAGCCGTGGTATAATATTTTGCGGTCATCGTCGATGGACTCGCTAGATGATTTTGATTTTGATGCCGAACAAGGTTGCGAGACGAGAGATTTGACGTTGTTGAGCGGATAAACATAATTGGTTGTGCGTTGCTCCAATATGAAATGCCGCATTGTTGCCTCGATGCACTCATTATGCGAAGCGATGCGAAGGGACGACGGCAGCCAGATCAGGAACGATAGCTGAAGCGATCCGTTGATGCTGGCGACAAGGAACCAAGATCCGGTAGGATCAAAGCAGAGAGCACAAATTTCTCGCTGCGAGGCTCTCAACCATGGTATTCCCTCGATGACCGAGGGCCGATGGATATTGTCATGGTGAAATAGAGCCCGAAAAGGCTAGCAAGTGCTTCTTGCCAATTTCGCATCTGCCGCTGTGTGTTACGGAGTTTCCTTTTACTTTTATCTTGTAATTCATACGAGATTTATTATTGACGGATCGTCGTCGGTCGTACTTGTGTCGAGCGATCCACAACATTTTTCACTCGAGAAAATTACACGAAACGAATCTTCGTTTGAAAATTGCAATATTTTCTTGTTCTTTTTACATTTTTTTTTCATTTACACACATGTTTCACTTGCACTGAATTGTGAGTACAATTAAACGTTGCGAGCTTGATCGTCATCGAAAAATTCGTGCAAGAATTACGTTTTTCAGCGAAAAATGCAATCCACTCGCAGAAACGAATTTCGATTCGTTTGATTAAAATATTCACTCGCGCTGCACGTTTCTTTTTCACTCACGATAAAATCAATGATAATTTTCAAAAGCTGACGAAAACTGACTAAATCAAGTGTTAAAAAGAGATGTTTTTTCACTTTTTTCACTTTATTCATACGCACGATCCACGAATTTTCAGCAAAAACTTTTGTCGAAAAACGTCACGTCGTTCCAACGATCCAAGCATGCGGAGCTGGGTCTGTTTATTTTTCACTTACGGCACGATAAAATTAATAAAATTAATGATAATTTTCAAAATCCGACGAAAACTGAACAAATTGAGTGTAAAAAAGACATGTTTTTTCACTTTTTTCACTTTATTCATACGCACGATCCACCAATTTTCAGCAAAAACTTTTGTCGAAAAACGTCACGTCGTTCCAAAGATCCAAGCATGCGGAGCTGAGTCTGTTTCTTTTACACTCACGATAAAATTAATAAAATTAATGATAATTTTCAAAATCCGACGAAAACTGAATAAATCAAGTGTAAAAAAGAGATGTTTTTCCATGAGCACGAGCGCGCATGGTCTTGTTTCTTCAGTTCATACTGAAGGACAAATACCGAGCGCTTATTCCGAAAATACTGAAGGGCCAATAGCGAGCGCTTATTCCGGTAAACACAAAACGCCTAACCAATGAAAATGTGCGTAGCGCTGTCGTCGCTACGGATCGAAAGGAAAACCACAAATTATCGATCGAAATTCCGATCGTAATTAAATAATAAGCCAATTTAATAAATAATAATGAGTACAAATTGTATAAAATCAAAAAAAAAATACGTACGATGACAAGAACTGCAATCGAAGAAATCGGCACAAGCACGCATGGTCCGGTTCCGATTCGGCATTGGCAGTGCGCATGCGCGATCTGCTCAAACATACCGAACGACCAATCCCGTGCGCTTATTTCCGAACAATGGAACAAAATAGTTCAGTCTCTGTTTGGATACACTCCGAGAACGACGCGCGTCAATTTTCGGTACGTACTTCACTGATTATTATTCAATTTGATTATTGTTTATTGTTACATGCAATTTGGTACGTGCAAATTGAAAAAGATTTTTACATTTTGTGTTTTTTTTTTACTTACAGAAAAAATGTCGACAAATAATTCAATGCCGATGGAATTGGGGGACGACAACGACCTTGACAATCATTGTAAGTGCAAATGATATTCTTGATAATTAGTTATTCGACTATTAAATTTAACAAATATTTATTCGATTATCAAATTTAAAAAATGGATAACAGATTTTTACTTCTTTTTTTTTATTTTACAGCAAATTCGAGCCATCCGAAGGAGGAGCAAATGGCGGCGACCTCGGCGGCGACAAAACCACCCAAGGGTAAGTAAACAACAACAAACGCTACTCTGTAAGAATCTTGACGCGACAAATGTACGGAGGACGGCAACGACCTTTCAGATTATTGAAAGTGTAAATGATTGTTGTATTTTATTTATTATTTATTATTCGTTTTGTTTACTTGCAGAAATGTCGACAAATAATCCGACGGACATGGATGCGGACGGCAACGACGGTCCATCAGATAATAATCGTGAGTGCAAATGATTCGATTATTAAATTACTATTTTACTGTATATAAGAGTACGGCCAGCTCGCGCGCTACGCTTTTCTTTTAATACTTGGCGTCGAGCCGCTGCCGCGTCTCTTGATAAAAAAAAATATATATATAAAAAAATTTTTTTCAGAATCCGAAGAACACGGTCAGACGACAAGTGGCGGAAACGACGGGCCGCCCGACGCCATTCAGGAATTGGGCCAGCTCATCGATCGAAATTTGATTATTAAAACGACGCCGGGATCCCAAGACTCGCCGCAACCGGGAGGAAGCGCTCAACGTCCCAACACGACCAACAAAATAAAAAGTAAGTAATGATAATGAGTTTTTCAATTCTTTTTTAAAATACTTTGCGTCGAACCGCCACTGCGCCTCTCGATATATGTAAAAAAAATGAATTAATTATTTTTTTGTTTATTTATTTAATATTTATTTATTTTTTTTACAGAAAAATGGCGTCGAGGAAATCGCGCCGGTCGGAGGGTCCAGGAGCGCAGAAAAATACGATATGAGGCGCAACTCATTTTAGCAGCTTCGGACGACCGATACGGCGTCCGAAGTGATGTATGGAGAGGATGAGGAGGGAGGAGACAATGGCGAGGACGAGGGGGCAGAGGAAGAGGGGGCAGAGGAAGAGGAAAATTCAATAATTATTAACAAAGTCAATTTTTTTTGTATTTTTCATATATTTTCCATTAAAAACTTCAAATATTTTTCTTAAACTTAAATTAAAAATTAAATCTTAAAATTAAAAACGTCTTTTCTGAAAATAAATAATAATTAAAAAACAATCGAGTCTCTCGTCCCTTTTGCTTACCAACAAAACTCCCGAAACCCACAGTCTCCAACAGCATGAAATCGTCAGGGAATCATGAAAGGAATTTTTTCTTAGTGAAGGGCAATGGCGTGTCTGTAATGCGTATTGTTAGGTGAAAATTTCGACTCAAGAAAACAGCAGATTGACAAGAACAATTAGAGAGAAGCAAAAATGCTTTTTGATGGATTTATTTAATTACGAGAGAAAAAAAAAGCAGTTAATTGTCTTTTTATTGATATTTTTGAATGCAGCATATAGTACGAAACTGGTGATCGAATATTTGGCGGTTGGTAAGTGAAAGAGATTGTTGAAACGGATTTCTTCGGAGCATAATCAAGTTTAGAGCGTTCCGAGAGAGAAAGAAGTTGGGAAATAAGAAAAATCAGGGGAATTGAGAGTCGTTGAAACGAGGAAAAAAAATTTTCACGATTCTACGAGATCGGCGCTGTCGTCGTCCCATTCATCGGCAAAATGACTGCCGTCGGTCTGCTGCAGGACGTTGAGCCGACGTTGGACAGGCTCAGGCTCACCGGTTCGATCGTCGATTTTTTGTTCTTCCTCGATGATCATGATGGAATCGTGTTGCGTGGGGTTAGAATCGGTATCGCCAGGGCCGTTGCTCTGTCCGCAGTTGCCATCGTCGTATTCGACGATTTCGGTTTCTTCCTCGACGTACTGAATGACTTGTTCGAATTCTTGTTCCTCGGGATGATTCGTATGGACGATTTCTTGTTGACTGACGATCATGGACTCGTCGTCAACGAGACGATCTTCCTCGACGACTTCCTCGACGACTTCCTCGACGACTTCCTCGACGACTTCCTCGACGACTTCCTCAACTTCCTCAACAATTTCCTCGTTTTCTTGTCTCCCAGGGATTTCACGCTCTAATAAGTATCGTAAGTTTGTCGATCGTTGGCTCCGGCCTCGGTGTTGCGAATATAAACGATCATTCCTTCCTCAGTGCCTTGCATGACGATTTGCTCGTCCCCGGTGATTTCCAGCTGGTGAGCTTGAGCCTGATGCTGTTGTTGTTGAGCTTGATCGTCCTCGTGCTCTCCCTGATGTTGTTGAACTTGTTGATGCTGTTCGACGTGTTGTTGCTCGATGTGTTCGGTCTGATAAGCATCGCCATCGATGAGCATGATCATTTGTTGTTCCTCGACGAGTTCGTGTCCGTTGTAAGTTCCGTCCTGGACGATATTGTTGAGATGAATGTCCGTGGCGTTTCAAATCGGATAAGAATTTTCATCAGTCACGATTTCATCGTGTTCGGTGCTCATGGAGTCGCAACCAACGCCCAAGGAAGCGGCGATGCCGCTGGCGACGTGGCTCAGAGCCTCCGCCTCGGCGGAAGGCTCGAGAGCGATCGGAGAAGCGTTTCGTTGTTGGAGACTCGAATGATCGCGAATCTCTTTGTGAGCGCAATCGATGTGGACTTGGAGATTAGTCAATGGGACGAAAACTTTGTTGCAATGTGGACAACGGACAACCAGGTGAAGATATTTCTTTAGAACCTGCAACAAAAATTCATTTGTTTATTCAATTGTTGCTTTAGAGACGCAAAAATAATTGGAAAAGTATGAAATTTTCTTTTTTTCATTGAAAAAAAAAAAATACTATGATAAATTTTCAACTTTTGTGCGCAAGACCACGTGGATTATTTTTAAATCGTGTAATTTTGAATATGAAACAAAAATTTTGAGAAAAAAATGATTTTTCGTAAAAAAAATCATGTGGAAATTACAATTTTGTACTTTGGACGAAAAAGAAAACTTTTTGGAAGATATCGCAGGTCGAAAAAAGGCTAGAGTACCGATTTCACCCTCGATCACTGTTGAGGGTTAAAATAAACGGAGAAAGAGAGCGGAATGCCTTGCGATATAAAAATAATCCGAAAAAATGACGTTTTTTTTAGACAAAATCGTGCAAAAATTAAAATTTTCAATTTTAACTAGATAAAAAAACTTCTAGATGGTAACGCAGGTGAAAAAACAGCTGAGGTTGTGATTTCACCCTCGATAACTGTTGAGGGTTAAAATAAACGGACAAAGTGAGGGAAATACCTCGGAATATAAAAAAAATTCGGAAAAAATGGCTTTTTTAAAGAGAAAATCATGCAGAAATTCGAATTTCCAATTTTGAGCGGATGAAAAAATTCTGGAAGGTAAAACAGGTGGAAAAACGACTGTTGAGGGTTAAAATAAAGGGAGAAAGTCAGAAAAATTCCTCGGGGCATAAAAAAATGACTTTTTTGAAGAATAAATCATGCAGGAATTATAATTTCCAATTTTGAGCACATAAAAAAATGCTGGAAGGTAAAGCGGGTGGAAAAACAACGTTTGAGGGTGAAAATAAAGGAAGAAAGTGATAGAAATACCTCGCGAATGATTTTCGCATGATTATTGATGGCTTCTTCGGAGTTGGAATCGTTTTTGCTTTTCTTCACGTTTTCTTCCTCTTCCAGTTCGAATTGAACTCGCTTGGAAGGAGTGGATTGGACGTCGGGACTTCTGAGTATGGGTTTTGGTCCCGCGGACCAATCGTCGTCCGAGTTTTCCCATTTCTCGTCGAATCCCCTTGACGCTTGCGTGTTATTGTGCTGCTGGACAAAAATTTCGAGAAAAAAATGATTTTTCGTAAAAAAAAAATCATGCGGTAATTTAAACTTTCTAGATTGGACGAAAAAAAAAGTTTTTGGAAAGTTTCGCAGGTCATAAAGAAGCTGGAATGCTGATTCCGCCCTCGATCACTGTTGAGGGTTGAAATAAATGCAAAAAGTGAGAGAAAAATACTCGGGATATAAAAAAAATTCGGAAAAAATGACTTTTTTAAGAAAAAATGGGCGTAGAAATTGAAATTTGCAATTTTAAGTAGATGAAGAAAATTCTGTAAAGTAACGCAGGTCAAAAAACAGCTGAGGTTGTGATTTCGCCCTCGATCACTGTTGAGGGTTAAAATAGACGGACAAAGTGAGGGAAATACCTCGGGATATAAAAAAAATCCGAAAAAATGACGTTTTTCTAGAAAAAATCATGCAAAAAGTGAAATTTTAGATTTTTAGTAGATAAAAAAACTTTCAGATGATAACGCAAGTAAAAAAAAAAACAGCTGAAGTTGTGATTTCACTCGCGATCACGGTTGAGAGAATAAACGGACAAAGTGAGGGAAATAACTCGGGATATAAAAAAAATTCGGAAAAAATGACTTTTTTTTGGAAAAAATCGTACAGAAATGGAAATTTTCAATTTTGAGTAGATGAAAAAACTTCTAGATGGTAACGCAGGTAAAAAAAACAGCTGAGGTTGTGTTTTCACCCTCGATTACTGTTGAGGGTTCAAATAAACGGACAAAGTGAGGGAAATACCTCGCGATATAAAAAAAAAATCGGAAAAAATGACGTTTTTTTAGAAAAAATGGTGCAGATATTGAAATTTTCAATTTTAAGCAAATAAAAAAATTCTAGTAGGTAAAGCGAGTGGAAAAACGATTGTTGAGGGTTGAAATAAAGGGAGAGAGTCAGAAAAATTCCTCGGGGCATAAAAAAATGACTATTTTGAAGAATAAATCACACAGGAATTATAATTTCCAATTTTGAGCACATAAAAGAATGCTGGAAGGTAAAGCGGGTGGAAAAACAACGTTTGAGGATTGAAATAACGGAAGAAAGTGAGAGAAATACCTTGCAAATGATTTTCGCGTGATTATTGATGACTTCTTCGGAGTTGGAATCGTTTTTGCTCTTCTCCACGTTTTCTTAGTCTTCCAGTTCGAATTGAACTGGCTTGGAAGGAGTGGATTGGACGTCGGGACTTCTGAGTATGGGTTTTGGTCCAGCAGACCAATCGTCGTCCGAGTTTTCCCATTTCTCGTCGAATCCTCTCGACGCTTGCGTGTTATTGTGCTGCTGGACTCGATGCTGCTGCTACTGTTGATGTTGTTGCGGCATTTCCTCGTCCTCGTCCTCGGTCGTATCGTTTTTTCCTGATCTCTCCGAATCGATCGAAGAACGATTGCCGGCTTTGTGTTACTGGGTTTAAAAATTATTGTTTTCCTGATGGCCCGGAGTGCGACTTCCGGGGACCTGAAACGTGCGAGAACAAGATAATTTGTCGCATTCGCTGTTTCGCAGCTTCGATACACTCGCGAGCCCCCTTCGACAAAACTTTGTCAATGTCGATACCGGCTCGTGGAAATGACCCAGGAATTCACTCACCTTGACATTGGCTGCTCGCTCAGCTTGGATCGCAGCACTCCTTTTTAAGGAGACGACGCTGTGTTCTGAGAATTGCTCGCAGATCGCAGATCAAAGAAAATACTTGACCGCCAGCTCGATGCTCCAGATGCATAATGTGATGACGAGCCTGTGTG
Organism: Diadegma fenestrale; assembly: GCA_037043255.1. NCBI lineage: Eukaryota > Metazoa > Arthropoda > Insecta > Hymenoptera > Ichneumonidae > Diadegma > Diadegma fenestrale. The sequence goes on from CM073313.1 coordinate 604,354, forward strand.
CCGCAAATGACTCCCCAGTAAGCGTCGAGACCGGCGAACCATTCGCAATCGCCAGGTCCGATGTTAATGTCGATGGAGCAAAATTGTTTTCCTGATGGTCCGGAGTGCGACTTCCAGGGACCTGAAACGTGCGAGAACAAGATAATTTGTCGCATTCGCTGTTTCGCAGCTTCGATACACTCGCGAGCCCCCTTCGACAAAACTTTGTCAATGTCGATACCGGCTCGTGGAAATGACCCAGGAATTCACTCACCTTGACATTGGCTGCTCGCTCAGCTTGGATCGCAGTACTCCTTTTTAAGGAGACGACGCTGTGTTCTGAGAATTGCTCGCAGATCGCAGATCAAAGAAAATACTTGACCGCCAGCTCGATGCTCCAGATGCATAATGTGATGACGAGCCTGTGTGCCGCAAATGACTCCCCAGTAAGCGTCGAGACCGGCGAACCATTCGCAATCGCCAGGTCCGATGTTAATGTCGATGGAGCAAAACTGTTTTCCTGATGGTCCGGAGTGCGACTTCCAGGGACCTGAAACGTGCGAGAACAAGATAATTTGTCGCATTCGCTGTTTCGCAGCTTCGATACACTCGCGAGCCCCCTTCGACAAAACTTTGTCAATGTCGATACCGGCTCGTGGAAATGACCCAGGAATTCACTCACCTTGACTTTGGCTGCTCGCTCAGCTTGGATCGCAGTACTCCTTTTTAAGGAGACGACGCTGTGTTCTGAGAATTGCTCGCAGATCGCAGATCAAAGAAAATACTTGACCGCCAGCTGCGCCTGTCGGAATAGCTTGACAAAGTGGACTTGGAGATGAGAATCTTGACTTGACGTCGTATTCGCTCTCCAAACACAACGTTATTCACAAACTGATCGCGGAACCTGAAGAATAACGCTCGTTTTAATCCAAAGAACGATCGCTCGAACTTGGAATCGATTTGACGTTTTTAGGTTAGGTTGAAAATAGCGATGTATGTCGTTTTGACATTTTGCTGTAGATTTTTTCAAAACAATCAACAATTTCACTGTCGAAACACACTGACACAGAAAACTGATTAAATTTTGCTTGCTAATCGAGCTGTATAAATGTTTTCAAACACTTTTTTACATACACGATTTCTGTTTTTGGGCACTCTGAATTTTTTCGCAATTTACTCGTAACACGCGCACGTGGAAAACACGTGGATAGAATTTTGGCGCAACGAGAGAGAAACAGCTGAGACGTCATAAACACGAGGCACTGGCACAGTAGTAGTGGAGAACACGAGGCACTGACGCGGTCGAGAAAGAGAGAGACAGCACGATGCGTCGACGCGGCAGAGCGAGAGAGACAGTGTTATAGGCGCGCCGGCGGTAGAGGGAGAGAGATAGCACGATGCGCCGACGCGGCAGAGCGAGAGAGACAGCGCTATAGGCGCGCCGGCGGTAGAGGGAAAGAGAGGCCCGATATATCTCTCTCTCTCGCTCAGTGGCGCGCAAAGAGTGGGGATACCACGTTTAGCGGGGCGGGTGACGTCACGGGCCGAAAATGTCCACCAGGCACGTAAGGGCGTATGTCCAAGCGCCTGCGCACATAACTTACGCCTTTCTGACTCTAAGAAACAGAAGGGATCCCAAACCTCGCGTCCAAAATCTTCAATGTTAGATTTCTCTGGATTGGCTGAACGGATTTTGTTCTACCAAGGACCATTCGAAAGATAAAAAATCATAGAAAATTCGAATCTAATATGAGATTTTTCCATCAACCCGTTCTCCTGTGAGAACGATTTAAAGTTTCTGTGACGTCATAAAATGCCTATTTTACTGTATATAAGAGTACGGCCGGCTCGCGCGCTACGCTTTTCTTTTAAACTTGGCGTCGAGCCGCTGCCGCGTCTCTTGATGTTGCTTAAGCACGTATTGCTGAGTGTTATCGTCCCAGACATAGTCTTGATGGTCGGGCACTGGAGTATCAGAGGGGGGTGGTCTTTGGGGTAATGCATGATTCGCTGTTTCTATCTTCCTATTAATTTCAGTTATATCTTCATGCGCTTTTCTCAATTGATTTTGTATGTCGGGATTTTGTGCATCTGAAAACGAAAGGCCGAGGCCCACCTGATCGCTATATTCCAATCGATATTTATGGTTTTGGTTTAGTTTGAGTTTACGTTCAGATTCTTCTAGTTCCTTTTGTTGCAGAAGGCCAAGCTGTTCCCTTTTCCTTTTTAGTTCTTCCCTTCCCGCTCTTAAGGATTCTTCGTATGTAGGCGCGGGCGACTTGACACCGTATGGTGGGAGTTGTGGAACCGTCTTTGGAGTTCGTGTTAAAGGAAAGTGCGGACTCGGTGGATCGTTAGGATTTGGGTGATCTGCTCTTTGGAGCGGGTTTGGGAATAGACCGGGTTCGCTAATTCCTAATCCACCGATTGCTTGACTCAACCTCAGGTCCTCACTAAGCATATCTGTTCGAGAACCCTCCCCGTCAGAATCATCTTCGGCTTCCATGTTTCCATCGTCGCCTTCCATGATTACTCCAATGACTGCTTTGTTTTGCAATTCAGAATCGTTGGCGCTGTTACTTTTGTAACCAAGTTTCTTTAATTCCTCAATATATCTCAAACTTGCGCCTTTACATTCAAAGATTTCTTGTTTCAGTTTATCAATCTTACTTTGATTTGATGTGCTTTGGGTTAAATTTTTGAGTTTAGTAATTTTTTTTTCCTTTTTATCGATGAGCTGCTGTGAGCTTCCTAATTTACGCATATACCCTTTGACATTTTCATTTGAACTATCCAATCCCATAAGGGGCGGTGTTGGAGTGTCTGACATATTGATAAATGCTTTGGCAATTTTAGCAAGCTGTGTATGTTCAGTACTTACAATACGGAGAGTATTATACACGCCTTTGCAATGCGCATGTCGTTCTTAATTACAGATGTTATTGAAGAATTGCCTACGTATAAGATGGTACGTTTTATAAAGTCTTTGTAGTCGTGATGAGTTGCGACGCTGAGTTGTTCACGATTCCTCGGCTGTGAGTTCTCGGGTGTCGTGTTGATAAATCCGTATGTTTGACGAATACTAGATCATCTGAAACGTGAGTCAACGACAACACGCCAGGTACATTAGTATGGTAGTATCCCGTGGAGTCGTCTACTTCTGCGGGACCGTGTGATGGGCGCCGGTGCAGTGACCGGGGGCACCGTTTGGATGAATCCTTCGACAAGGCGCGTCGGTCTGTACAGGCTGATCGAAAGCCGGGCGATTTGATGCTAATCGCGAACCAGCATTTACAGGCAGCTATCCACCTTATTAATTTATGCTCAGGTATTAATAAACCGATGTTTTTGATGACCGAGATCAAATGGCAAACTCGGGAGTCGTAGGTTCGATGACCTTAATTATTCACCATGCACACTCAACGAAAGACCCACGGGATCGTCGCGTTGTTAATTTAGAGTTTTCACTGTTGAATAACACGGACTAAAAAGTTTCAATTTATGACAAGTAGTAGTAGCGTAGTTTACACTGAAGTTACTTTCCTCGAATCACAAATTTTAGGGCCAAGTAATTTAGTAGCAGTTTTCACTGAAGTTACTATTTCCTCGAAGCCAGAAATATTCTTTGACTATTCACACTTTTCATGCAATGATAAGTATTGATGGAATTGGCACATCAATCTCCTTGTTCCAAAGTTCGGATCCGAATATCACAATTTTGATTGTCACCCAAGACTGTCAACAATAGTTATATGCGTCGACGGATTGTTGGGCTGGCGCTTCGTAGAAAGTCGTCCGAATCTTGTTAATGATATACTGGCAGGATCGCCAATTTGTCACGTGGAAACTGGCGGAATGAAAAGCACTTATCTTTGTAGCTGGTCAGGATCGCCTCGTTGTCTAGGATGTCCTCTCGTAGACACGATATTTTGTATTAGCTATTCGTTGGTAGGAGCTATATCTCAGAAAGTATAGCGGAGTATTTTCCACTGATACCTCTAAGGAGATGGTATAGCTTTGCGATGAAAGAGGAGTCGGTTAGGACGTCGAGTGAATAATCAATAAAATAATTATATGGAGTAATTATTGAATATATTGTTAGGGTACAGTTGTCGTTGCACAATGGATGGCGTATTATAGGTATACTCGCACAACGCGTCGCGTTAATGTTTCTTTTATCGTTAAAACCTATTAATTGGCGGGGAGCTGTATCGAGCTGTGTCCACGTCCAATGAATTTACTTGACTGACTCTCAGGCCCCTGCCATGAGACATATTCGTTCTTATCGTTCCTTTCCGGTACGCTTAAGGTGTCTCTGATTTCTTCGTGCCGTGGGAACGAGAAAAATTATAAAAAGAGTAAACGATGCGATTTGGCTCGGACTGGGGTTAGCGGCTGACACAGCAGCACGCTACCATATTCGACACGTCCGGTTGAGCGTGCGAATTTAACAATACTTGCACCGTTAGGAATATTTGACAATGTGGTAATTTTCCATCACATAACTCTCAGAGGCATGAAAATATAAATTCTTCGCGACAAATTCATGTTAAAATATCGATTTTTTCCAACTCGTGATAAAAAGTTGAAAATTGCATTCCCGCGATAAATTGAGACTTTGGCACGTGTTTTCTCTTCTTTTCAGCGTATCAAACTGAGCGGCTGGAAAAAAATGCATAATTTATGCGATTTTTACTCGGAGAAGAACGATTTTCGTTTGAAAATTGTCAAAAAATCGACATTTTCGAGCAAAAATCATGCTAGTGAGCAAAAAATCATATCTCGATGAAAAATCGAGATAGAGACATGACTCTGGGCTTAAATTGAGCTCCACAGAGTATATTTGAAGAAGAAAAATCAGCATTCCATTCGCATGGAGCCAAGAATAAAAATTCCTCGCGACAAATTCATGTTGAAACTTTGATTTTTTCCAACTCAAGGTCGAAAATCGAAAATGGCAATGACGCGGTGAATTGAGACTTTGGCGCGTGTTTTCTTTCCTTTTCAGCGTATCAAACTGAAAGGCTGGAAAAAAGGTCATAATTTATACGATTTTTACTCGGAGAAAAGCGATTTTCGTTTGAAAATTGTTGAAAAATCGTCATTTTCAAGCAAAAATTATGGTTATGGACAAAAAATCATATCTCGGTGGAAAATTGAGATAAAGACATGACTTTGAGCTTAAATTAAGATCCACAGAGTAAATTTCTGGGAAAAAAATCAGCAATTTATTCCCATAAAGTCAACTAAATAAAATCTTCACTCTCAAGTCATGTAAAAATGGCGTTTTTTTTCTAAGCTGATGGTGAAAATGCAAAAATACCATTCTCGAGAAAATATAAGATTATGGCACGCGTTCACGTTTCCTTTTAGCTCAGCAAACCATGTGGACGAAAAAAAAACATGATTTCACCGTCGTTGCTCGCAGAAGAGCGATATCGTTCGAAAATTGATGAAAAACCGTTATTTTCGAGCAACAATGATGGAAATGGGCAAAAAATCATATCTCGGTGAAAAATTGAGATAGAGACATGATTCTTGGCTTAAAATGAGCTCCACAGAGTACACTTCTAGGGAAAAATCAGCAAATTATTCCCACCGGACTGAAAAAATTGGAGACTTCCAATCAGAAAAAAGAAGTGATATCCTAGCCAAAAATCCCCTCCCGGGGAAAAAAGCCTGGACAAGTCCATTTGTTCGTGACCCCCGTTTCCAATCGTTTTCACAGACAAATCCAACCCCCCTAAAAAAGAATTAAAATAAAATGAAGAATAGAGAAAAACCCTCGGAAAAAATGGCTCCTAAAAAAATGGAGAAAAACCCAAAAAAAAAAAATCAAAACAATTGAAAAAAATACAATGAATGTAAAAATGGTAAAAAAAAATTGATTATTTTCGCTCAGCACGAAAAATTCTTGATATCCATGAAAGGACAAGTATACCATTGATGGCTGAAAATCAATTAACAAGAAAAAAGGAAAAGTTCCAAAAAAAACACGGCACAAAAAAAAAGAAACCCCTAAATACACAATAGCGAATCGACAGAAAAACTTGCGCGACGTGATGGAAAACTAAAGTTTGCCATCGCATGTTGAGCAGTTGAGCGGATGCGCACAGAGTACTTGTCCGGCCCGAAAATTTTTGTATTAGCTTCCGCTATTTTTAGATAGATAGAACAACTCGGTTGTATTCATGAGAAAAATGATGGGCGTTATACAAAAATCACTGAACTTTATACATTCAAATGCATTGGTACAAATTCAAAGTTTTCTCTCGATTTGATATACAATTATTTAAGAGAAACGCAGTAGCTAGTCGTCCGGATAGCCGGACGAATAATATTCGTCCGGACACGCTTTATCCAATGATTTCCGCTTTATCCGTACACGATTAAGGGTTGCTTATTCGTCCGACCATGCTTTTTAGTGTATGAAATATCCGGACGAATAGCCACAGCCATTAATAAATTATTTGTGCAATATTTTACACGAGTATGGATACATAGAAAAATAACAACTAATGAATCATTAAGGTGCAGCGAGTTAAATTCAATGACCCGTAATGCATCGCAAAAAATTGCACTCCTAGCCATTTTTTGTATTATTCACTTGAAATGTAAATCGGTTTTGGAAAGAACCTTGATTGACTCGAGATTTTCACCGACCATTCACGTGTCTTTTCTAAAAAGCTTTCTGAGACTAAACAATTACGTTATGTCAAGTTCAAAACCTATGAGCACTTCTAATAAAAAAATTTCGGGCCGGACAAGTACTCTGTGCGCATCCGCTCATCTGCTCAACATGCGATGGCAAACTTTAGTTTTCCATCACGTCGCGCAAGTTTTTCTGTTGATTCGCTATTGTGTATTTAGGGGTTTCTTTTTTTTTGTGCCGTGTTTTTTTTGGAACTTTTCCCTTTTTCTTGTTAATTGATTTTCAGCCATCAATGGTATACTTGTCCTTTCATGGATATCAAGAATTTTTCGTGCTGAGCGAAAATAATCAATTTTTTTTTACCATTTTTACATTCATTGTATTTTTTTCAATTGTTTTGTTTTTTTTTTGGGTTTTTCTCCATTTTTTTAGGAGCCATTTTTTCCGAGGGTTTTTCTCTATTTTTCATTTTATTTTAATTCTTTTTTAGGGGGGTTGGATTTGTCTGTGAAAACGATTGGAAACGGGGGTCACGAACAAATGGACTTGTCCAGGCTTTTTTCCCCGGGAGGGGATTTTTGGCTAGGATTAAGTAATTGCTGAGAAAAAACTTTGCACGGGCTTAGTCCTATCTCAGCCTGCGTCAGAGCCACGCTACATCGAAGGATTTGACGTGTCTGTATATGGCCGCCCGACAACACATTCAAAGGGATCTGTGCGCCCATCTTACATTAGTCAATCCCGGGCTGCGAAATTCCTGATTGGTCGAGGCTGCGATGATTTCAATGGATCCGTCGTGTGCACACGACAGTGCAGACGAGCGAGCGAAAAATTTCAGCTGATATTTCGAAGGGCCATTTTGACGTGAGTGTGAGAGAGAGAGATAGCTGAAATAAGTTCATATTTTTCTTTTCCGCCCTTGATATTTTCGAGAAAATAACTGTTACAATTGTTCCTTGTCGAACAATCGACGTTGGCTAACCATTTATTTTCTTGAGGATGCAAGGTTATGGGAGAAGAATGTGTTGCTGGTTTAGCGTTACCGAGTCTGAACGAATGCTGTGATACAGCTTCGACAGCTCGTCATAACCTCACAATTTCGAATTTTCAACTGCCATATTACCGACATGCTCCGATAACGAGAGAATATGTTTCATGAATGAATATGCTCCACATCTTTTGACCCTTTCCTACTCCCACCATTTTATTCATTTACAGCATGACTTATACATAATAATTCTCAGCGATATAAAAAAATCTTGTCGCTGATTCGAGCCACATAAAAATCTTGTCGCAGATGCGCATGAAAATCTTGTCGCTGCAAGTTATCTAATAGCTCCGAATAACCCTCAGTGACATAAAGATCTTGCCGCTGAGCCACATGAAGATTAATCGCTGAGCAATAATATCTCTCAGCTAAACAAAAATCTTGTCGCTAAGACAAATGAAAATCTTGTTGCTGAGGCAAATGAAAATCTTGTCGCTGCGAGGGCTCAGTGACATGAAAACCTTGTTGCTGAGGCAAATGAAAATCTTGTCGCTGAGAGGGCTCAGTGACATGAAAATCTTGTCGCTAAGGCAAATCAAAATCTTGTTGCTGCGAGGGCTCAAGGACATGAAAATCTTGTCGCTATACCACATGAAGATTGATCGCTAAGCGATAATATCTCTCAGTGACATAAAAATCTTGTCGCTGAGGCAGATAAAAATTTTGTCGCTGCGAGGGCTCAGTGACATAAAAATCATGTTGCTGAGGCCCAAGAAAATGTCCTAAATTCATCCTTTTTTGATACTTATACATTTTTTTCCTGCTAGAGGTCAAATTAGAAAAAAATTGTCCGAAAAAAAAAATTCTAAGAGAATTTCTAAAAAAAATTCCCGGCGATTTAGTATGAAAACACGCAACTTCTTGTATCTGTAAAATTTTCTATAAATCCTATCGTTCATGGGTGATATTGAATTTTGCAAAACTTCATGTTTTTGGCCAAAAACGAAATAATTTTCGGAAAAAAAATTACAATAAATTTTCCAAAAGAGGAAGATGGAGCTTCTGCATTGCATTGCAAGTTTTCAATGGTAAAAAAAAACCCTTATATTGTGCGCCTGATGCGCCATGACCGAAAAAAGGCATAAAAACAGTCCGGAACCAAAGTCCGTACCAGGCCAAAAAAAGAATCAATAAAAAAATATTCAAATATGGCAAACTGAAGCCTGATCTATCCTTTTTGAAACGCCACGCTGGAAATTTGAATATCTTTCTTTTCAGCAGAGTTGTTTGATGTATCTAAACGTTTGAGCGGTAGTGTGTGAGTGGATCGACGAAACTTAACCAATTTAAAAGATGGGGAACGATTCATGAAGTATCATGTGATCAAAAAAAAATTTAGGTTTCGGAGGAGTCAGAAAAAAGAAGAGATATCCTAGCCGAAAATCCCCTCCACGGGGAAAAAAGCCTGGACAAGTCCATTTGTTCGTGGCCTCGATTTTTGCTCAGGACTAAAAATTCTCGATATCCATAAAAGGACAAGTATTCCATTGATGGCTGAAAATCAATTAACGAGAAAAAGGGAAATCTTTCAAAAAGACATGGCACAAATAAAAAAAATCCCCTAAATACAAAATGGCGAATCGACAGAAAAACTTCATACAAGAAGTAATAAACTAAAGTTTGCCATCGCATGTTGAGCAGTTGAGCGGATGCGCACAGAGAACTTGTCCGGCCCGAAAATTTTTGTATTAGCTTCCGCTATATATAGAAAAAATACTTTTGAAAAGTAAAAAAAGAACGCCAACTTTAAAAGATCGCAACCGCAGTAGAAAAATAATCACTCAATTTTCTTCATCAAGAGACTCGGTAGAGTCTCGGGACAAGTACATTTGACAGCTCTGCTGTCGTCTGCTAGCCCGAGACTCGGCCTAATCTCTGAATAAAGCAAAATCTGGTGTCGGGGGGAGACATATTTTTAATTACGAAGCACAGGAGTAATGTCAGGATCTGAAAATTGAAACTAAGACTAATGAAATTACTGTCCGTCGATTGAGCCATAAATCATCACGATTGATGCTGTAATTGCTGAGATAAAAGTTTGCACAGGCAAAATCTATGCAATGATCGGAGTGTGCGTGCGTGTATGTATACGACACAGAGAAAGGGCGAACGTCGCTGTCGCGTTTCTAATTGGTCGCGACTGACGACATCGCCCTGTGCTGTCATTTGACAGAAAGGTTTGGTTACGAGCGTTATACGAGTGAAGTCTGGTACGGTGATATCGAAAAGTGAGGAATAATCTTTATCGACCCTCGGTCATTCCTCAAATAAGAACGCGATAAAATGAGTTTCGCGAAAAAATAATAAAAACTGAAGATCACAAATTTGTTAAAAATGAGAGTCCAAAGACGACGAGAAACGTTGAACATGATGTTTTAAAATTGTTTTTATTATTAAATCTTAATTAATGTCTAGGTTTATTTCTCTATGGTTTTCGCTCTCCAGGTCGACGGCTTCATGGTTTTCGTTATCCAGGATATTTCTCCATGGGTTTCGTTCTCCAGGTCGATGGCTCTATGGTTTTCGATGTCTAGGTATATTTCTCCATGGTTTTCGATGCCTAGGTAGTTTCTCTATGGTTTTCGCTCTCCAGCTCGATGGCTCCATGGTTTTCGTTGTCGGCGTACATTTCTCCAGGGTTTTCGGTGTCTAGGTCGACGGCTCCATGATTTTCGTTGTCCAGGTATATTTCTCCATGATTTTCGATGTCTAGGTATATTTCTCTATGATTTTCGCTCTCCAGGTCGACGGCTCCATGGTTCCCGTCATCCAGGTATATTTCTCCATGGGTTTCGCTCTCCAGGTCGATGGCTCCATGGTTTTCGATGTCTAGGTATATTTCTCCATGGTTTTCGATGTCTAGGTATATTTCTCTATGGTTTTCGCTCTCCAGGTCAACGGGTCCATGGTTCTCGTCATCCAGGTATACTTCTCTATGGTTTTCGCTCTCCAGGTCGATAGCTCCATGGTTTTCGTTGTCTAGGTATATTTTTCCAAGGTTTTCGTTGTCCAGGTATATTTCTGCACGATGTTCGATGTTTAGGTATATTCTTGTATGGTCTTCGCTCTCCAGGTCGACGGCGCCATGGTTTTCGTTGTCTGGGTATATTTCTCCATATTTTTCGCTATCTAGGTCAACGGCTCCATGGTTTTCGTTGTCTAGGTATGATTTTCCATGGTTTTCGATGTCTAAGTATATTTCTACATGGTTTTCACTATCTAGATTGACGGCTCAATGGTTCGCGATGTCTTTTTCAGGGCTCGACCAGGGGTCCTGACGGAAGTTCTTTAAGGGACTGACTCAGAGTTTGATCGTGATGTTTCTCAGCCATCAACCGAGAGTCTTGACGGGAATTTTTAAGAAGGGTTGACAATGGTATCTCAATTGAAGTTTTTATGGAATTTTGCCAGGCCTTTTATAGGGGATCAGTCAAGAGTTTGAATGGGATTGTTTAAAGGATTGTTGGGGGTCTCTACGAAAGTTCTTCAAGGGATCGACTCAGAGTCTTTCCGAGACGGTTTTGAGGGATTGACGAAGAGTCTGGACAGCATTCGTTGAGGGATTGACTAAGAGTCTCACCGAAAATTTGCTGATTGTTACCGTTGTTGAATGAGAGAAAGAAAAAAACGTAAGCAGAATTTCTTTCCCGTCATCAAATTTCATTTTATCCTTGTTTCGGTCGTTTATATCGTTTTTCAAATTATTTTTTCAACGTTTTTTTTCCAATTGGGGAGGAATGAACAATTTTCTCAATTTCTTTCAAGTATTTCCAGAGATCTATTAGATATAATGATAGCAAATATGTGAAAACTCTAGGTTTTGAGAGTGTTCAGAAAAAATAAATCATATCCTAGCCAAAATCCCCTCCACGGGGAAAAAAGCTTGGACTAGTACATTTGTTGGTGATCCCCGTTTCCATTTGTTTTCACAGAAAAATCAAATCCCCCCTAAAAAAAAATTGGAAACGCCAACAAAATAAAGAATTTTAAAAAACCCTGGAATTGAGAAAAATACAAGAAATGCGAGAATGGTAGAAAAAAGTTAATGCTATTCGCTCAGCACCAAAAATTCTGATATCTATAAAAGGCCAAGTATTCCCTGTCCATACCACTAGAAACAAAATGGCGAATCGACAGGAAAACTTCATACAAAATACAAAACTAAAGTTTGCCATCGTATGTCGAGCGGATGCGCACAGAGTACTTGGCCGGCCAGAAATTTTGAATTCAAGTGCTCAGCTTGGTTAATCTTGACATAACGTAATTGTTTAGTCTCAGAAATATTCTTAGAAAAGACACGCGAAAGCTTAGAGAAAATCTCAAGTCAATCAAGGTTCTCTCCTAAAAAGATTTATATTTCCAGCAAATAATACAAAAAATTGCTAGAAGTGCAATTTTTTCCGACGCATTACGGGTCATTTGATTTCATATTTAGCTGCACCTTAATTAGTGATCAGTTGTTATTTTTCTACATATCCATACAAGTGTAAAATATTGCGCAAGTGATTAATTAATTAATTGTATATCAAATTGAGAGAAAACCCCGAATTTGTACATATTCATTCATATTACGTTCCGTGACATTTGTGTAACGCTTATCATTTTTCTCATGAATACAACGAATCTGTTCTATCTATCTATAAATAGTGGAAGCTAATACAAAAAATTTCGGGCCGGCCAAGTACTCTGTGCGCATCCGCTCGACATACGATGGCAAACTTTAGTTTTGTATTTTTGTATGAAGATTTCCTGTCAATTCGCCATTTGTTTTCTAGTGGTATGGACAGGGAATATTTGGCCTTTTATAGATATCAGAATTTTTGGTGCTGAGCGAATAGCATTAACTTTTTTCTACCATTCTCGCATTTCTTGTATTTTTCTCAATTCCAGGGTTTTTCAAAATTCTTTATTTTGCTGGCGTTTCCAGAGGCTCTGAGACGAGACTCTGAGTTTACCAAATATCAACTAACCCTTAAGAAACCACGTTCGAGACCACTGGTGAGCCCCTTAAAATATTCCGTCAAGACTCTTTGTCAATCCCTCAAAAAAGTCCTGACGAGATTTCACCCTTCTCCCTCGTGCCCTTTCTCCTTTCGTTCTCCCGTTTTTTTAATCGTTTTATTGCATTTTCGGCTTATTTTTTGACTCCGAGCGAAATTGCCCCAGGCTCACGTGATCCTGCATTAAAAAACGAAAAGAATAAGCCCAAAGTGGATCATTCTCGTTCAATTTTAGAAGAGACAGGGAGTTTTTAAAACTGGGGTGATTTATGACCCCACGTCACCGGAAAGTTTGAATAAAATAAGGTTACCGTTCAAAGGTCGAAAACTTACGTGGCAACCCCCGGTCAACCCCTTCAATCATAAAGTCTGATGAATATTTTTTATGTTGCCGAAATTTGAATAAAGAAGATTTTGATTTTTGAGATGAAGAACAAATGACATCAAAAACCATGGAGCCGTGGACCTAGACACCGAAACACATGAAGGAATAGACCTAGACATCAAAAACGATGGAGCCGTGGACCTAGACATCGAAAACCATGGAGAAATATACCTAGACATCAAAAACCATGGAGCCGTGGACCTAGACATCGAAAACCATGGAGAAATATACCTAGACAGCATAAACCATGAATAAATATACCTAGACATCCAAAACCATGAAGAAATATACCTAAGCATCGAAAACCATGGAAAAATATACAGAGACGACGAAAACCATGGAGAAATATACCTAGACATCAAAAACCATGGAGAAATATACCTAGACATCGAAAACCATGAGGAAATATACCTAGACATCGAAAACCATGGAGCCGTGGACCTGGACACCGAAAACCATGAAGCCGTGGACCTAGACACCGAAAACCATGGAGCCGTGGACCTAGACACCAAAAACCATGGAGCCGACGACCTAGACATCGAAAACCGTCGAGAAATATACTTAGACATCGAAAACCATGAAGAAATATACCTAGGCATCGAAAACCATGGAGAAATATACAGAGACAACAAAAACCATGGAGCCGTGTACCTTGACAACGAAAACCATGGAGCCGTCGACCTAGACATCGAAAACCATGGAGCCGTGGACCTAGACACCGAAAACCATGAAGAAATATACCTAGGCATCAAAAACCATGGAGCCGTGGACCTAGACACCGAAAACCATGGAGCCGACGACCTAGACATCGAAAACCACGGAGAAATATACTGAGACATCGAAAACCATGAAGAAATATACCTAGACATCAAAAACCATGAAGAAATATACCTAAGCATCGAAAACCATGGAGAAATATACCTAGACATCGAAAACCATGGAGAAATATACCTAGACGTCGAAAACCATGAAGCCGTCGACCTAGACATCGAAAACCATGGAGCCATGAACCTAGCGATCAAAAACCATGGAGAAATATACCTAGGCATCGAAAACCATAGAGAAATATACAGAGAGAACGAAAACCATGGAGAAATATACCTAGACATCAGAAACCATGGAGCCGTGTACCTTGACAACGAAAACCATGGAGCCGTCGACCTAGACACCGAAAACCATGAAGAAATATACCTAGGCATCAAAAACCATGGAGCCGTGGACCTAGACACCGAAAATCATGGAGAAATATACCTAGGCATCGAAAACCATAGAGAAATATACAGAGAGAACGAAAACCATGCAGAAATATACCTAGACATCAGAAACCATGGAGCCGTGTACCTTGACAACGAAAACCATGGAGCCGTCGACCTAGACACCCAAAAACCATGAAGAAGTATACCTAGGCATCAAAAACCATGGAGCCGTGGACCTAGACACCGAAAACCATGGAGTAATATACCTAGGCATCGAAAACCATGGAGAAATATACCTAGACATCAAAAACCATGAAGAAATATACCTAGGCATCGAAAACCATGGAGAAATATACCTAGACATCGAAAACCATGGAGAAATATGCTTAGACGTCGAAAACCATGAAGCCGTCGACCTAGACATCGAAAACCATGGAGCCATGAACCTAGCGATCAAAAACCATGGAAAAATATACCTAGACAACAAAAACCATGGAGCCGTGTACCTTGACAACGAAAACCATGGAGCCGTCGACCTAGACACCGAAAAACATGAAGAAATATACCTAGGCATCAAAAACCATGGAGCCGTGGACCTAGACACCGAAAACCATGGAGAAATATACCTAGGCATCGAAAACCATAGAGAAATATACAGAGAGAACGAAAACCATGGAGAAATATACCTAGACATCAGAAACCATGGAGCCGTGTACCTTCACAAGGAAAACCATGGAGCCGTCGACCTAGACATCTAAAACCATGAAGAAATATACCTAGGCATCGAAAACCATGGAGAAATATACAGACACAACAAAAACCATGGAGAAATATACCTACACATCGAAAACCATGGAGAAATATACCTAGACAACAAAAACCATGGAGCCGTGTACCTTGACAACGAAAACCATGATAGCTAGACAACGAAAACCATGGTAGCTAAACAACGAAAACCATACGGAAAGAGAGGCCCAATATAGTCTGTCTCTCTCGCTCAGTGGCGCGCGAAGAGTGGGGATACCACGTTTAGCGGGGCGGGTGACGTCACGGGCCGAAAATGTCCACCAGACACGTAAGGGCGTATGTCCAAGCGCCTGCGCGGACAACTTACGCCTTTCTGACTCCAAGAAATTGTGAGAAACAGAATGCGGTTGAAATCGCGTATCCAAAATCTTCAATATTAGATTTCTCTGGATTCGCTCAATGGATTTCCCTCAACCAAGAACCAATCGAAAGATAAAAAATCATAGAAAATTCGAGTCTGATATGAGATATTTCCCTCAACCCGTTTTCCTGTAAAAACGATTCAAAGTTTCTGTGGCGTCATAAAACGCCTATTTTACTGTATATAAGAGTCCGGCCGGCTCGCGCGCTACGCTTTTCTTTTAAACTTGGCGTCGAGCCGCTGCCGCGACTCTTGATAGATAGAACAACTCGGTTATATTCATGAGAAAAAAGATGAGCGTTATACAAACATCAGTGAACTTCATGTATTCGAATGCATTCGTAGAAATTCAAAGTTTTCTCTCGATTTGATAATAAATCATTTAATTGTGCAATATTTTACACGAGTATGGATACATAGGAGAATAACAACTAGTGACCAATTGGGGTGCAGCTAGTTAAATTAAATAACCCGTAATGCATCGGTAAAAATTGCACTTCTAGCTATTTTTTGTATCATTCGCTTGAAACGTAAATCGGTTTAGAAGAGAACCTTGATCGACTCGAGATTTTCACCGACCTTTCACGCGTCTTTCCTAAAAAGCTTTCTGAGACCAAGCAATTACGGTATCTCAAGTTTAACTCTTGTGAGCACTTCTAATAAAAATTTCCAGGCCGGACAAGTTCTCTGTGCGCATCCGCTCAACTGCTCAACATGCGATGGCAAACTTTAGATTTTTACTTCTTGTATGAAGTTTTTCTGTCGATTCGCCATTTTGTATTCATGGGTTTCTTTTTTTTTGTGCCATGTCTTTTTGGAAGTTTTCCCTTTTTCTCGTTAATTGATTTTCAGCCATCAATGGAATACTTGTCCTTTTATGGATATCGAGAATTTTTAGTGCTGAGCGAAAATCGGGGGTCACGAACAAATGGACTTGTCTAGGCTTTTTTCCCCGTGGAGGGGATTTTTGGCTAGGATAAATAGTGTACGATTGTCATTTGTGGCATATACGCTTATGATGAATAGTTTTTGGCTCTTTGCATTGTTATTTTTATTATTGTAAATTCAATTATGCTGTTTGTAGAGAAGGATGGATAAGTTATTATTTCGTGTGGGATGTCTTTCCTGATCAATATTGCCGTGCCGTCGCCTTGTTGAGAGTTGGGCTGGTCAGTGCGAATTAGGTTTAAACCTGTGTATTGTAGTTTGTGTTTGGCATTAAGCTTTGTTTCTGACAATAAAACGATGTCGTTGTTATATTTTTTTGTGAACTCGAGTCGTTTGAGTCGGCGATAATTAGCTATAATTGAATTTACATTAATAGCTGCTATGCTTAGTTGACTAGTTTGGTTACGGGGGTTGGCCATTACTTATTGTTAAGTGAATTCAGAATATGATCTATCCGCGTTGAATTTTCTGCTACTTGTATAGATATGGCCGTAAGTTGTTCGGAATTTAGAACTGCTATGTCAGCCTTTAAGTCGTTTAGCCAATTAGGTTGCTGCTCGGGAGTGTTTTGGTTTACCTCGTTGTTACTATTGTTGGTCGTTTTTTGGCTTCTTTTGGGGGGTTAAAATTGTAGCGCACGACTCGTAGAAAATTTTTTTCACTTTTTTTTCCAGTGAAAACTTAAGGCGGACAGTAAAAGCTTTATTTTAATTTTTCAAAAAGTTTCATACGATTTTTTTTCCGCATAACTGTTCAGCTTTCTTTTTAAAATGACTATATTTATAAAATGTTGCCTAATTCGGAAACTGTTGAGTTTTCGTAAAATCACCGAGAGGCTGGAAAGATGCATAAGTAGTAGGGTGCACACTATGGCGACCCCCACTCCTATCCCCACTCCTTTCCCCCACTAGTCGGCCGTCGTGAGCGGTCGGCGTCGTGGGCGAGAGGGCAGCGGGTGTGCGGAGGGGGGATGGGTGGTGTGTCGTCATAGTGTGCCACTGTCTTGTTTACAGGGTGTCGCAAAAATTGCGTAATGGGGTGTCCCCAAAACGCTTGTTTTTTCAATTTTTTGCTCAATTAAATTTACAGGGAGATGTTTTTTAATTTTTAGGGGAGAAAGAGGAAAAAAGAAAAAATTCAAAAACTTACCGACGATGATGACGCTCGTGTCTCTCCATGGGCACGTGGTTTTTTCGCCGCGGCAATGTCTGGCATTGTTTTTTTTTGCACCGCGCACACACACAGGCATTGTTTTTGCGCCCTACACACACAGGCATTGTTTTTTGCGCCCCACACACACACAGGCATTGTTTTTTGCGCCCCACACACACACAGGCATTGTTTTTTTTTGCGCCCCACACACACACACACAGGCATCGTTTTTTGCGCCCCACACCACGGGCTATTCATCGCTTGGGGTGTCGCCGAAGCCGTCATCCTCGCCCCCCTCATCGTAGCCGAGGTAATCGTCGGGGTTGAGGAGCTCGTTTACGAGTACACCCCCGACATTCTGACCGTCCTCGGTAAAAAGCAGAACGCTCAGAGGATGCTGCGTCCCGGGGCTCATGGGAATGGCTGTGAGCGGTCCCTCGCAAAAACGCTCTAGCTCATGGGCCACGTATCCCACCTCCTCGAGGTATTCGAGGCCGTGGAGGGTTGCTTCGATGAGGAGGGCCGGGATGGTTGCGAGCACCGGTGTCGCGTGGTATAGCGAATCTGTGTAAAAGAAATCGCTATAGCCAAGGTCGACCAAGTTGACCTCGGCACAGCCGTAGCTGTCCACATACACGATTTCCCCCCGACGTACCGACCCCGTGCCCAGCGGCCCCACCACCACACAACTTAATCCCTGCGTAGCCTCGGCATCGTCTATGGATGGGCCCGGCTCCCGCACTATGTACTCCTCGTACATCAGCTCTTCGATGTGCTCGCGTGTCCGGTCCATATAAGGGGTCGATATATAAATACCGGTCGTACTCAGCAGGCGCACGATGCGGCACGTGAACGCGAACCGCAAGAACTCGAATTCGCGGTAACGAGGAAACATTTTAACGATGGTACTCGCGCGCGTTTCGATCGAAGACTGCTGTGATGAACAGAGTCTAAGACGTGCATGCGAATATTTTTTTATGATGCCCATAGCGTGAAAGGCGGAGGGGGTCGATGGACAGGAGCAGAAAAAGACATCGATACTGCAGCTGCATGATAAGAGCGAGCTCAAACTGCTATCCCGCGAGACGCGATACCTCGCGAGGGCGTGAGGTATTCGCAGCGTCATCAAAATAATTGCACAAAGGGTCTAAGACGTTTATGCGAGTATATTTTTATTATGACTATAGCATTATAGCCGGCGGGGTGATGGACAGGAGCAGGATAAGACATCGATACTGCAGCTGCATGATAAGAGCGAGCTCAAGCTGCTATCTCGCGAGACGCGATGCCTCGCGAGGGTGTGAGGCATTCGCAGCGTCATTAAAATTGCACGTGGCTGCACTATCGGTGACATATGCTCTCTCGCTTGCTCTCGCGCTACCGTATGCCCTCTCGCTCGCCCTCACGGCGTTGTATACTTTTTCGCGAGATGCGATGCCACACGCGGGTGTAAGGCTGTAGCAGCATGACACCCTCTCGCTCGCTCTCACGGCAGCGCGCATTCTCTCACTCGCTCTCTCTCACAGGGCGTAGAGATCCAGCGTTACAGAGCAGCAACAGCGTCGTCATATGCCCTCTCGCTTTCTCTCATGCTTATTAGGGTGCTTTTTTTTTTGGCGACATTTTTTTTTTTTTCACTCCCATCTCGCATTTTTGTGGGGAATACCTTAAAGAAAATTCCCTGAAAATTTGAGCCCTTAATATTAATTTTAAGTACTCGCCCAAGGCGTCCAATGATTTCCCCTTTAAAATACACGTAAAGTTCGATTTTTCTTCTTAAAAGTTCTACAGATCAGAGGCATTTAAAGGTACGATCTTGGTCGACGAACCGATTTATTCATAATTGAATGCTCTACAAAAGTGTCCATTGTGACGTGATTGTAACTCGAACTGGCGAGGTCGTACGGGTCACTAAACCCAATTTTTTCATGAAATTCTCGTTTTTTCACCTCTATCTCGTAAATGACGAGAGCTACAGAAAAAATAGGAATGACAAACTTGGCGGAAATTCAATTTTCTACAAAAAAGTATTGAAGCACCAAATCGCTAACATCGATGTTTCTTGAGATATTGGGCTTTTAAGTTGAGGTAGTATGGAATTTTCATGGATTATTGAGCTAAACTGTATAAGTTGTTAATTTATTATTCTTTATTGTCATTTAAATCATCAAATATTTATTCGTTAAGTTGCAAATGATTGGAAAGTTGAATAATTGATGGTTTTGAAACTGAAATTCGAGAAAAAAACACATTTTCAAAGTGCTTAAAATTATTTTTTTCACTTTTCACGAATTTTTCAATTAATTTTCTCCGATTCTTCTAATTTACTTACCAGTAATTGAATACCTATGAATTTCTAGTTAAAAATATGTTGTAAATTTACAAAATTTTCAACCAGAAATTTACAAATTTTACAAAATTTTTGTAAATTTACAACTCATTTGTAACTAGAAATGTATAGGTATTCAATTGATGGTAAGTAAATTAGAATAATCAGGGGAAAATCAATCGAAAAATTCGTGAAGAGTAAAAAAAACAATTTTGGGCACTTTGAAAATGTGTTTTTTTCTCGAATTCCAGTTTCAAAACGTTCAGTTATTCAACTTTTCAATCATTTGAAACTTAACAAATAAATATTTGATGATTTGAATGACAATAAAGAATCATAAATTAAAAACTTATACAATTTAGCTCAATAATCCACGAAAATTCCATACTACCTCAACTTAAAAGCCCAATATCTCAAGAAATGTCAATGTTAGCGATTTAGTGCTTGGATACTTTTTTGTAGGAAATTGAATTTCCTTCAAGTTTGTCATTCCTATTTTTCCTGTAGCTCTTGTCATATACGAGATAGAGATAAAAAAACGAGAATTTCATGAAAAAATTGGGTTTAGTGACCCGTACGACCTCGCCAGTTCGAGTTACAATTACGTCACAATGGACACTTTTGTAGAGCATTCAATTATGAATAAATCGGTTCGTCGACCAAGATCGTACCTTTAAATGCCTCTGATCTGTAGAACTTTTAAGAAGAAAAATCGAACTTTACGTGTATTTTAAAGGGGAAATCATTGGACGCCTTGGGCGAGTACTTAAAATTAATATTAAGGGCTCAAATTTTCAGGGAATTTTCTTTAAGGTATTCCCTATAAAAATGCGAGATGGGAGTGAAAAAAAAAAAATGTCGCCAAAAAAAAAAGCACCCTAATGCTTATGGTACAACGTACCATCTCGCTCCCTTTCATTCCTACGACGCAGCATGCCATCTCGCTCGCTCTCTCGCGAGATGCTGTGCTATCGCGCCTGAGAGCTGGAGCAGCGATACCTGATGTCCTCTCGCTCGCTCTCACGGCAGCGCGCATCTTCTCACTCGCTCTCTCTCACAGGGCGTAGATATTACGCGTTACAGAGCAGCAACAGCGGCGTCATATGCCCTCTCGCTTACTCTCATGCGTATGGTACAACGTACCTTCTCACTCCCTCTCACTCCTACAACGCAGCATACCATCTCGCTCGCTCTCTCGCGAGATGCTATGCCACCGCGCTCAAGAGCTGGAGCAACAATACTTGATACCCTCTCGCTCGCTCTCACGACAGCGCGCATTCTCTCGCTCACTCTCTCTCACAGGGCGTAGAGACCCCGTGCTACAGAGCAGCAACAGGGATGTCATACCCTCTCGCTCGCTCTCACGGCGGCGCGCATTCTCTCGCTCGCTCTCTCTCTCACAGGGCATAGAGATCCAGCGTTACAGAGCAGCAACAGCGTCGTCATATGCCCTCTCGCTTTCTCTCATGCTTATGGTACAACGTACCATCTCGCTCTCTTTCATTCCTACGACGCAGCATACCATCTCGCTCGCTCTCTCGCGAGATGCTATGCTATCGCGCCTGAGAGCTGGAGCAGCGATACCTGATGTCCTCTCGCTTGCTCTCACGGCAGCGCGCATTCTCTCACTCGCTCTCTCTCACAGGGCGTAGAGATCACGCGTTACAGAGCAGCAGTGAGGTATTCGCAGCGTCGTCAAAACTGCACGTGGCTGCGGTATCGGTGACATAGGCCCTCTCACTTGCTCTCGCTCTAGAGAGCTGGAGCAGCGATGCCTGATATCCTCTCGCTTGCTCTCACGGCAGCGCGCATTTTCTCACTCGCTCTCTCTCATAGCGTGTAGAGATCCATGACACTGAAGCTCGCAACGTTGGAGTCCAACGAAATGAAAAAAAATAAAAAATGGATTCTCATATATTTTATTGCATAGAATATTAGGAACGGTGTGAAAACGGCGAAATATGAAATTTGGAAAAAAAATCGGGTATAAACTTACCCTTTATAGGGGTTGAAATTCTGAAAAATTCCCACAATCAGCCCTTTGGGCATTCTCATCTTTTTTATTCCGATCGAGAATCGGATGAATTCGATCGAGAATCGGATGAATTCGATCGAGAATCGGATGAAACGCGTTTCTAGCCTATCGTGGGAGGAGATTTTTTTTTTCGAAAAATTTCAAAGTCCTGAAAACCTCGAATTTTTTCAAAGTCCCACGATTTTCTCCAAAGAGCACTTTTTTTCGGCCTCGACACGAGTAGCTCATTCGATCGAGAATCGGATGAAACGCGTTTCTAGCCTATCGTGGGAGGAGATTTTTTTTTTTCGAAAAATTTTAAAGTCCTGAAAACCTCGGATTTTATTCAAAGTCCCACGATTTTCTCCAAAGGGCACTTTTTCATGGTTTTTGGAATTGAACAATTGATAAAGAAACTTTTATTCTTTTCGTTGCGCGTCAGCGTTGCAACTTTCAGCGTCGCTCTCGCTCACTCTCGTGACCGCGTGCATCGTCTGAGACTTCGAGAGTCGTAACAGAGATATCGTAAACCCTCTCGCTATGTTGCTGAAGTTTGCACCGTTCGAACGCAACGAAATTCTTTTTCTCTCGAGCAGTACTCATGATTCTCGTGGATCAAGAAAAAAATCGGCACGAAATTTGTCACGGTTTTTGGGGTTGAACAATTAATAAAGAAACTAGCAGTACTCGTGATTCTCGTGGATCAAGAAAAAATCGGCACGAGATTTGTCATGGTTTTTGGAATTGAACAATTGATAAAGAAACTTCTATTCCTTTCGTTGCGCGTCAGCGTTGCAACTTTCGGCGTCGCTCTCGCTCACTCTCGTGATCGCGTGCATTAACAGAAATATCGTAAACCCTCTCGCTACGCTGCTAAAGTTTGCATCGTTCGAACGCATCGAAATTCTTTTTCTCTTGAGCAGCGGTCGTGATTCTTGCCGATCGAGAAGAAAAATCGGCACGAGAAGAATTGATAGAAAAACGTTTTTTTCGCTGCACGTCAACGCTGCAAACCTAGCGTCGCCCTCGCCCCTCTCGCTACGTTGCTGAAATCTGCATCGCTCGAGTGTAGCGGAATTCTGTCCCTCTCTCTTTTAACCCAAGATGCCCACATGGGGTGTGACACACCCCAGGCCATTTACGAGCTGGAATTTCACCTGTAAAATCCCCAAATCGACACTATTACCCTTCCCTACAGTTAGATCGAACCTTCCTCCCTAGGCTCAGGTAGCGGGGACTAATTCCGGCGCGTCAGGTTAGCTCCTGTAGTCGCCCAAAGCGGAAGATCGACAATTCTGGGGTGTGCAACACCCCGAACCCACAAAAACTATTATCCTCACCAGAAAGAGAATGCTTTCGCAAATCAGACCCTGCTTGAATTTTGTCGATTTGTCGAAAAACAAAAAAAATACAGCATTT
This sequence comes from Diadegma fenestrale, assembly GCA_037043255.1. NCBI lineage: Eukaryota > Metazoa > Arthropoda > Insecta > Hymenoptera > Ichneumonidae > Diadegma > Diadegma fenestrale. The sequence goes on from CM073313.1 coordinate 627,644, forward strand.
TTTGTAAAAAAAAAGGGCTTTTTCGCGAATTTTTTTTCAATAATTTTTTAAACATACTTCAAACCAAAATTTTCGTTCCATTCTTGGATAGAATAATAGAGAAACGTTTGAAATATGCTCCCAAATTTTCTTGAGCCCTCAAAATCATTCTACGAAATGCCACAGCGCTCCAAATTGCTTGGGGTGTGACACACCCCATGTGACCACCACCGGATTCTCATGAGGTGTGACCGTCTTGGGTTAAGCAGAGCTCGTGATGCTCGCTAAATATTTAATCGGGGCAACCGAACGATCTTGTTTTTACTATCAAGAAAATAAATTGGCACGATATTTGTCATGTTTTTTTTGGAATCAAACAAACAATTGATTGAGAAACTTTTTTATTTTCGCCGCGCGTCAGCGTTGCCTTCGCTCACTCTCGTGACCACATGCATCGGCTGAGAGTTCAAGAGTCGTGACAACGAAACAGTAAACCCTCTCGCTATGTTGCTGAAGTCTGCATCGTTCGAACGCAACGAAATTATTTTTCTCTTGAGCAGTACTCGTGAGTCTCGTGGATCAAGAGCTTCAGCGTCGCTCTTATCCCTCCCGCTTCGTTGCTGAAATCTGCATCGCTCGAATGCAGCGAAATTCTTTCTCTCTTCAAGCACAACTCGTGATTCTCGTTCAATATTTAAGTGGGACAACCGAACGATCTTCTTTTTTACTATCAAGAAAATAAATCGACACGAGATTTGCCATGTTTTTTGGAATCAAACAAACAATTGATAGAGAAACTTTTTTTCTTTTCGTTGCGCATCAGCGTTGCAGATTTCAGCGTTGCTCTCGTTCACTCTCGTGACCACGTGCATCGGCTGAGAGTCGTAACAACGATACAGTAAACCCCTCTCGCTACGTTGCTGAAGTCTGCATCGTTCGAACGCAACGCAATTCTTTTTCTCTTGAGCAGAACTCATGATTCTCATGCAATATCCAATCGGGACCATCTTCTCTCAGAATCGAAAAAAACCGGCACGAGATTTTTCATAGTTTTTGAAATTAAACAATCACCATCCGTTCAAGAAATACTCCGACAATCACCAACCGTTTAAGAAATACTCCGACCCCTGCCGGTAAAAACTGTTTTGGAAAAAGATTTCAGTGAATTCATTGATTTACAATGTGGTAGATTCGTAATTCGTAGCGGTTTTCCTACTTCCCAGCAGCCGGAAAGGACGTATCACCGCAGAATGACGCGAGAATTCTAATGTGGAACTATGATCAATAAAATCGAAACACCATATACAATTCCCTATTTTATTTTCAATAACACAGAAATCCACTTAGACTCAATTGACGTGCAAACGTTTCGACGAAAGTTCTATTTCGCTGCTGTTTTTTCGCTTATGCTTGAGCGACGCTTCATAAAAATGAGTCTCTAGTTTATCGAAGTATTTGGAACCTGGTTTATAATAATTCTCAAGCCACCAGCGCTGTATTTTTATCGCAGCTGGTGTTAATGTTTCGAGGAAAAACATCAATTTGTCGACGATCATCGGGTTTTCCAAGATCAACGGATCATAGTCTTTATAATTCTTCATGTCCTCGGCCCTGATGGCGTCCGAGCGCGATGCTTGGAATTTTGAGGTTGGCAGTTTATCTGCGTGATAAATCAATGTACTCTCCGAATCATCCAACCCCCATTTTGTATCTTTGTATGTGTGAAACCCCTCATAAATTCCTTTGGCCCAAGATGTGTGTATCCTCGTGTCGTTGGGTATATCTTGCTTTTGCAAAATTTCCGACATGTGGCTTGAGGCAATACCCGATTTCAGGCTCAGATGAAAAGCATTGGTCTCGATCTCCGTCATTACGCCGTTATCAATGAGAATTTTGGTGACATCGCGCCAGCCATAATGAGGGTTGATCGCTGTACCAATACGGTACCTCATCGGAGTTTCTTCGTTAAGCGTAACATACCTCTCGAGAAATTCATACGTGACTCCAGGATTACGGAGGAAATCTGCATCCATCAGAGCTCGTGTACCGTTATTATGAGCGAGAATCTTTCGAAAATGTTTGATATTGATAAATTTAACATTTATCAAAGACTTATGCATCTGGCGAAGCATGCGCCGGAACATCAAAAGTTGTTCTGAATCCGTCGATGGCCCGTACAGCGACGAATTCTCTTCCGAAAGATTGGGATTTCTGGCAATGTGACTCAGTTGAATCGTTTTCTCTTTAGCTTTGTCGTCGTCGACATTCCCTTGATCACTGCAGAAATCGTTAGAATCACTTGGAAGATATTTTGCCATAACTAGTACAAGATGTTTGCCATAGATCTCGTTCAACAACTCCGAATCGAACCTAATGTAGCGCTGCCATATTTGGTACGAATCATGATAAAGACCCCATTTTAGCGGATAGTCGATTGAATCCTTCGACGATACACGAATCGGTAACTGAACACTTTTACTCCACGTGCTTGGATATTGATCGCAAGAACGAAGAACGATCAACGACATGATGTAATACACTGTCAATATCTATTTTTGTAGTATGAAATGATGAACTTGATGAATCCCCCCCGGCGTTCGGATATTCCCTGTATTTTTGCTTTGAACGCTGCAATGTCGTACAAAAAGATGTCTAAGTGTACTTTTAATTCTCGTTGATCACTACTGCGGTGACTTAAGAACAGTGTTTGATCATCAGAGAGTTCAGATGTTTCAAACCCTCTGCTTGGTAGATTCGAATCCCTGCTCCGAATGCAGAAAAAGCTGACAACAATCTTTTGCTGTAGCATCTCCCACTATTATCACAGGGTGTCACGGTGGCAGAGGTATCGGTTTATCATGACCCTGGGCGGCTCTAACACAAGTCAGCATTTATAAAATGACGATATGTAGGGAGTGAGATCAGCGATAATACACTCTCGCTCGCTCTCATGATATCATAAGCCCTCTCGGTCGCTAAAGTCAGAACACATCGATGCGCCTCGAGGGTTTCAATCGAGAACAAATATAGCAGCGCAAACCTATGCACACGGGTTATTTCTACAGAATCGTATTTTAGACTATAAAACCCAGTCAGCGGTGGAGTGAAAAAATCGGTATAAAATCGGAGGAATCAACGGAGTTGGCCACCAGTCGAGATGGAGTTTATCGTCGATCTACAGGGCTTCAAGGGTCCCAACAACCAATTCATTCTCAAAGAAATTTCAATTATACGGGCAGATAAGAAAAATGTCGAACCTTTAACGCTCTTCTTTGAATCACCGTACGCGTGGGATTGTTTACCCCCCAAATATCAGTCAACAAACAAGTGGTTGGAACGCAATTTTCATGGTATATCCTGGGATTATGGTGCAATACCGTATGACGCTGCGAAACCGTTGATTCAAACAATTTTACAGCAAGCTCGGGCAATCCACGTAAAAGGTTGTGAAAAGTCTTTGTGGTTAGCAAGCTTTATGGATCTGTCAACGGAGATTTCTGACCTGGAGACCCTTGACTGCCCGGAGTGGAGAGATTTGCCGAAAACACCATCGAGTTGCCCTCACCATACCAGCGAAGTGAAGTATAATTGTGCAATGAAGAATGTAAAAGCTTTGAAAAGCTGGTATTACGTCTATCATGTATTGTGTGAAAGAGGGGTATTTCAATTGTGACGGTTTTACCACCAAATAGACAAAAATACGCGTCCTGAAATAAGGAGAAAAAGGGAAATAAAGTAACACACGAGACCGATTAAAACGAAAAGAAAATTGCCATTTATTTCACTAAGAAAAGAAGACGACCGTGTGTGGGCGCCAGCTGGTTTTTCGGTCCAGCAACCGTTACAAAAATTATCCGGGCTAACTCGCGGAGGGCAAGGGACTCGTTAACCCCGGGGACAGAGGTTCCTTGAATACTGTGGTGTCTTATTCATACCCGGGACGACCACGGGAAAACGAGTACCAAAAGGGCTGACTCGAAAGTTTTACTCAAAGAAAATCTGACAAATTACCGACGCGAAAAAACGAAACCACAACGCTCGTTGACACAGGAACGAGGAATCGGGTATCGAACGGGGCAAGGGGGGGGAATGGCCGCGGCGAGCACGTGTCGCCGAGTCGCGAGCCACGATAAAAAACGAAGGACTTACTTGTGGTGCTTTTGATGCCCTGATGAGTCTGAGAAATGCACTAATCCAAGGCCGGGTCGAAGCCAAGAGAAATACTCCAAAAATCCAAAAGGGGGGGGGGCACAATAAAAAGGGAAAACCAAAATTTAACTTAGTGCTTGATTCGATGCTCACTTTATCGCGCCGAGAGTAAGAGTGTCGAATCTCGGGATCCTCGCGAGCGCCTTGCCGGGCCACGAGGCCCGGTTCGAGGCTACGCTGGCTCCCGAGTTCCTTGACCAATTAAATCAATAATTCCGGGACTGTGGCTCGCGGATTGGGCGTTCGCGTTATCGAGCTTCGATATCCCGAGATCCTAGCGAAAAGAGGGCACTGACAGCCTGTCAGCGCCTGTCAGCTGGCGCCGCGCTGTCCTCGGAGTACCGAAGCTCGCGGGCGAGATGGTCTCGCCCGGCCAATTCGAATCTCTTGTGAGACGGCGAGTCAGCAGGAGTCGTTCGACGGACCGACTTGTCCTACGTGACTCCTGCGTCTCCGACGATGACGACGACGTTGTTGTTGCTGCCTTGACGCCGCAGGGCTCTCTTGTACTGTCGATCCGGAAGACTCCGTCCGGAATCGAAGTCGATGGAGTATTTGACGGGCCCTGCGACTTGACAGATCGCCGGAGACCTCGCCGCCTCCGCTGGTTCGGCTCTCCTGAGCCTCTCCGCGTCTAGAAGGGCAAAAGGGGGAGGGAATCGGGGCTAGCGGGGGAGGAGGGAAAATTCCTCTGGAATAAACGTGATTATTGTCGGTGAGCGTTGCAGTGACTCTCACCTCGACGGAAATACGCTCTATTAAAAATTCACAACGTTACACAATAAATGCTGAATCAGTGCGCTGGTATATTTGTTCTTGTTCAAAACTCTAGGCGTATATGTATAGGTTCTGACTTTTGCGAGCGAAACGGTATATGATGTCACGAGAGCGTGAGAGAGTTTATTAGCGCTGATGTCACCAACGCTGACTTGTGCTAGAGGTGCTCAGGGCCATGGGAAACCGATACCTCTGCCACCGTGACACCCTGTGACAATAGCGGGAGATGCTGTATCAAAGGATTGTTGTCAGCCGTTTTCTGCATTCGGAGCAGGGATATGAATCTACCAAGGAGGGGGGTTTAAAACATTTCTCCAATGATCAGACACTGCATGTTCTTAAGTCACCGCAGCAGTGATCGACGCGGCTTAGACATCTTTTCGTACGACATTGCAACGTTCGAAGCAAAAATTCATGGGATATCAGAACGCCGGGGGGGGGGGGGGGGTGCTTGATCAGGTTCATAATTTCATACAACAAAGAATAGACATTGACAGTGTATTACATCATGTCGTTGATCGTTCTTCGTTCTTGCGATCAATATCCAAGCACGTGGAGTAAAAGTGTTCAGTTACCGATTCCTGTATCGTCGAAGGATTCAATCGACTATCCGCTGAAATGGGATCTTTATCATGATTCGTACGAAATATGGCAGCGCTACATTAGGTTCGATTCAGAGTTGTTGAACGAGATCTATGGCAATCATCTTGTACTGGCTATGGCAAAATATCTTCCTAATGATTCTAACGATTTCTGCAATGACGACGACGACGACGACGACGACGGCGACGACAACGGCGATGATCTGTATGAGATATACGAGGCAAGATACTCCGGATACAATACAAAATCTGAAGAAAAAACGATTCGATTGGGTCACATCGCCGGAAACCCCAATCTTTCGGAAAATAATTTGTCGTTGTACGGCCTATCGAAGGATTCACAACAAGTTTCGATATTCCAGCACCTGCTTTGCCCGTGGCATAAGTCTTTGATAAATGGTACATTTATCAATATCAAACACTTTGAAAACATTCTCGCTCGTGATAACGATACACGAGCTCTAACGAATAATACCTTGTGGTATGCAGATTTCGTTCGTAATCCTGGAGTCACGTATGAATTTCTCGAGAGGTATGTTACGCATAACCAGGCATCCCCGAAGACGTATCGTATTAGTGCTGCGATCAACCCTCATTATGGCTGGCGCGATGTTACTAAGATTCTCATTGATAACGGCGTAATGACGGAGAACGAGATCGATACTTTTCATCTGGACTTACCGGGTATTGGCCCATGCAGCATGATAGAAATTTTCCAAAAGCAAGATATACCCAACGGCACGAGGATACACACATCTTGGGCCAAAGGAATTTATGCGGGGTTTCACACCTACAAAGATACAAAATGGGATTTGGATGCTTCGACGAGTACATTGATTTATCATGCGGACAAACTGCCAACTTCGAAATTTCAAACATCGCGCTCAGACGATATTCGGGCCGAGGACATAAAGAATTATAAAGACTATCATCCGGTGATCTTAGAAAATCCAATGATCGTCGATAAATTGATGTTTTTCCTCGAGACATTACCACCAGCTGCGATAAAAATACAGCGCTGGTGGCTTCAGAATTATTATAAACCAGGTTCGAAATACTTCGATAAACTGGAGGCCCATTTTTATGAAGCGTCGCTCAAGCATAAGTGAAAAAACAGCAGCGAAATAGAACTTTCGTCGAAACGTTTGCACGTCGATTAAGGCTAGGTGCATTCTTGTAAAATTATAAATGAAATATGGAATTGAATATGGTGTTTTGATTTTATTGATCATAGTCTTACATTGGAATTCTCGCGTGATACATCATTTCCAATCCGCCGGAGCTTTCGGAAGTCAGTACGAATTACGAGTCTACCACAGCGGAAACCAACGAATTCACGTAAACCTTTTTCGAAAAGTTTTTACCGGCACCGGTCGCAGAATTTATCACCCGGATTGTAAATACCATGAAGGAAAGAAACACGCTGTAATAGAAGATGAAAACGGTTGCAAAATTTCGATCATGAATGTACCACAAGAGTGTGTCGTATGCTGCAGCAAACTCACAATATTTTCATACGGTCAGACTGAACATACGTTTATTCGATAATTTGAGCCTTGTCTGACTGCCCACCACCATTAATTACCACCTCCAATTAATACCACCTCCACAATCATTCGAAAACCCCTAGTTCATAAAAAGGGAACGCAACGCCCAAATCACACACTCTGCGATCAGATACCGAAATTATCAAATCATCAATAACTCCGATTGGTCTTGAGGCAATTAAGCTCAATTGTAACGAACTTATCCACAATAAACCTTAGACGTTAAAACTGAAAGTATTGGGTTGGAGTTTAACTCAACCTTGGCAATATCCCGAATAAATCAGTCCCAAGCAAACTCGCCCCCACGTGACGGTTTGCACGGGCACAACAACATCAAACCCCCCTCCCAGCATGTCCGCTTATGACTTCACAAGAGTGATAGCTTTAATAAATCTGCTCAACTGTGTTTCCTTTGTGTTAACGCGAAAGCAAGCGAGAGAGTATATGTCACAGATGCTGCAGCCACGTGCAATTTTGATGACACTGCGAATACCTCACGCCCTCGCGAGCCATCGCGTCTCGTGAGAGAGCGGAGGCTATCGAGGCTGCGGCCACGCGCCGTTTTGGCGATGTTTCGAATACCTCGTGCTCTCGCGAGGTACCATGTCCTGCGAGCAAGGCAGACAAAATCCTCCGTCGAAAATCTAACTGGTTGCGAGAATCGAGGCGAGCCGCAAAAATCCAACAACCATCGAAAATGTAACTGGTTGCGAGAATCGAGGCGAGCCACGCAAATCCAACAACCATCGAAAATCTAACTGGTTGCGAGAATCGAGGCGAGCCGCGCAAATCCAACAACCATCATACATACATATAACGCGGCTAGTCCAAGGTTACGGCGACGCCGTCCGCCACATCGTTTAATCTCTTGATAAAGAGACTGCAGCCACGTGCATTTTTGATGACGCTGCGGATACCTTACGCCCTCGCGAGGCATCGCGTCTCGCGAGAGACTATATGCTGGCGCGAGAGCGAGCGAGAGATAATATCTTAGCACAAGAGTAAGCGAGAGGGTGCACGTCATCGATGCTGCGGCCACGCGCAATTTGATGACGCTGCGAGTACCTCACACCCGTGTGCAGCACCGCATCTCGCGAGATAGTATATGCTGCCGCGAGAGCGAGCAAGAGAGCATGCACTAGCGCGAGAGCAAGCGAGAGAGCATATGTCACCGATGCTGCAGCCACGTGCAGTTTCGATGACGCTGCGAATTCCTTACGCCCTCGTGAGGCATCACGTCTCATGAGATAGCCGGTCGAGCTCGCTCTTATTATGCAGCTGCGGTTTTAATGGCTTCTTCTGCTCCTGCCCATCACACCCGCCTGTAATGCTATGGTCATCATAAAAAAATATTCGCATAAACGTCACGTTAGACTCTTTTCACAGCAGTCTTCGCTGGAAACGCGCGCGAGTACCTTCAACCGGTCGTTTGATTAAGTACGAGTTATTTTTTTCCAAAATGTACCCGCGTTACAGAGAATATCAATTTTTACAGTTCGCTTTCACGTGTCGCGTTGTTCGAGTGTTGAGCACATCGTGCGTTCTCATACGCAGTGAAGAGCTAGGAGAGCTCCTCGGTTACATTGTCGAATACATGTACACCGAGTACTCGAATCGGAGAGCTGGTCAGCCGATCCATCGCGATGCCATGACACCGGGCACAAGCTGCGTGGTCGCGGCTCCGTGGTGTGTGGATATTGTCTACCGCGGGGAGATTTTAGACGTCGACGGCAGCGACCTCGTCACCGTTTACCTGATCGACCACGGTACTACCGAGTATTTTGAACTGAGCTGCGTTTATTATCCCACGCCGTTATTGACGGGGATACCAGCTCTGCTGCTCGAGTGCTCACTCCACGGCCTCGAGTATTTGAACAAGGTGGATTACGTGGCTCACGAGCTGGCCCCCTTCTGCCAAGGGGTCTTGACAGCTGTGCCTATGAGCCACTGGTCACAGCACCCCCTGAGCATCCTACTGTACAGCGAGGATGGACGGGGCCTCGGGGGTGCGCTCATGAACGGGCTGCTGAATCACGAGGACTACCGTGGCTACGACGAAGGGGACGAGGACGAAGGATTCGATGACGCCGTCGACGACGACCACGGCTACGATGGTGAAGCCTACCCTTGAACATTTATCGTGTGTGTGTGTGTGTGTGTGTGCGTGTGGGGGCGCAAAAAACAATGCCGGTGCGCGCGGCGCGAAAAAAAACAATGCCGGTGCGCGCGGCGCGAAAAAAAACAATGCCGGTGTGCGCTAAAAACAATGGCACCTGAGACAAGGGTGTGCAGGGTCTGCGGAACGAGAGGGAGAGAGAGAGAGAGAGAGAGAGAGAGAGAGAGAGACACGCGTACATCGCCGGTGAGTCTTTTAATTTTTTAATTATTCGCATTTTAGAGACACTCCATTACACGCTTTTTCAGACACCCTATATATAAATTCAAACAATACGGTGGCGTGCAATTTTGCTGACGCTGCGGCTACCGTGCACTCTCGCGAGGCATCGCGCGTGCACCGCTAACCCCCTCCCTCGCGATCATCGCTTTGCAATCAAAGATTTTTTTATTTTTTATCTTTTCGGAGCAGAGGGGATACGGACTAGCGGAGCAGAGGGGTCCAAAACGCCCTAACTTTTCACCAGTCCGTCACAGACCTCAGCGGTGTACAACACGCTATCCCCGCGAACAGGAAAAAATTTAAAAAATGAAAATTGAAATTTAATTGAAGCCAACCAATTGTACAAAAATTTTGAAAAACCAAAAACCGAAAAACTGGCACAGTACGGTCCCACACCTCAGTACCGTGCGACCCGCTGTCCCCGCGAACGGGAAAAAATTGAAATTTAATTCAATTTATAATAATAAATAAAAAATTAATAAATTCAAACTGTTCAGGATTCCGCCTCTCCAGAAACTCGGAGCTAGCTGTCTTATCGGCCCGCTCCGGGGCAGCACCTCGCGGACGCTCTCGTTTCGCCTCGGTGTGCAGGATCTGTCGATCCTCGTGCCTATCGGCGTGCGAGAGCGCCCAAAATTCCTTCTATTCGTCTCTAGCCGCGCCCGGCAGCACATCGTTGCTGGGCACGTTATCTGTTCTTCGCGTGTGGCCGTGCTCGGTAGCACGCTGCTGCCGAGCATGGCAGCCATTTCGTGTAACGCCACCCGCATAATGTCCGCGTGACATTAATGCATCGCGAACGTGTGCCTTCTGCACTCGTTAATCCCGCTCGATTGGCGCATTGAGCGCAATCGACCCGCGTTCGTCTACATCGCATTTTCCGTAATCTTAAACTCACTGCGTGGCCGGGCCGAGCCACGTGTGTCACCAAAGTTCCACACTGGCCCCGCATCCACGTCGTGATTGAGCCGCGAGATCAATAAAATCAGTGCGCGAGATCCGACGATTGCTACACCGCAATCTCAACATTAAGTACCGCAATCATTTGTCCAACCGCGTCTTTCACCCGCTAACCAGGGTGCATTTTGTACATACAATCACTGTAAATCATGACTCTGTAAATAAATCTCAACAAGCGGATCCCCGCGCTAACAATCGCGTCTTAAAACAACCTTTCTTTCTAACGTCGGCACGATCCCTAACATCCCGGCAATTTGTATGCACTCAATTCCCGAACACAAACATATCTTCCTGTAAACTCAATTAAATTCAATTGAGCAAAAAATAAAAAACAAAATGAGCGAAAAATTAAAAAACAAGTGGCACACTACGACGACACACCATCCATCCCCCCTCCGCACAAATAAAAAAATTGCGTTTTGGGGACACCCTATTACGTAATTTTTAGGACACCCTATAAACTGAAACAAAACGGTGGCACACTATGACGACACACCACCCATCCCCCCTCCGCACACCCGCTGCCCTCTCGCCCACGACGCCGACCGCTCACGACGGCCGACTAGTGGGGGAAAGGAGTGGGGATAGGAGTGGGGATAGGAGTGGGGGTCGCCATAATGTGCACCCTACTACTTGCATATAACCATTGTGGATGCACTTAATTTTTTTTTAGAATTACTAGAAGAAGAAAAAAAAATTGTTTTCAAAAGGCGACGAAATTTTTTTTTATTTCGGAAAATCCGTTCTCTTACCAGTTCTACACGGTTTTCTCATCGAAAAAACCGCCCCTCGCTCGGATCACAACTTCGACCAGTCGTGGCATCCGTTCGATCGATTCATCGATGTGACTCTGCTCCAGGGTAGCCCAAGTTTCTTCCAGTTTTTCCCACAAATTGCCTGGAGATGTGGGACAAGTTTTCCGTATTTTTCGATCCAGCTCGTCCCACAGGAGTTTGATTGGATTTAAATCTGGCTATTGGCGTGGCCACACCATGTTGACAATGACGTTTTTTGTCATTTTTTGGCTTCTTTATTATTCAGTTATCCTCGGCAGAGGTGAGAGCTATGCTTCGGGTCGTTATTTTGCTGCATAACGAAGCCACGACGATCCGAAGCATAGCTCTCACCTCTGCCGAGGAAACCTGAATAATATAGAAGCCATTTTGGCTTCTATATTATTCAGGTTTGTCAACATGGTGTGGCCACGCCAATAGCCAGATTTAAATCCGATCAAGCTCTTGTGGGACGAGCTGGATCGAAAAATACGGAAAACTTATCCCACATTTCCAAGCGATTTGTCGGAAAAACTGAAAGAAGCTTGAGCCACCCTGGATCAGAGTCACATCGATGAATCGATCGAACGGATGCCACGACTGGTTAAAGCTGTGATCCGGGCGAGGGGCGGTTTTTCCGATGAAAAAACCGTGTAGAACTGGCAAAAGAACGGATTTTCCAAAATAGAAAAAATTTTCGTCGCCTTTTGAAAACAATTTTTTTTCTTTATCTATTAATTCTGAAAAAAATTTAGTGCATCCAAAATGTTTGTATGCATCTTTTCACCCTCTTGGTGATTTTCTTTTTTCTCGTTAATTTATTTTCGAACATCAGCATAATTTCCAGACAGGGAATACTTGGCTTTTTATAGATATCAGAATTTTTGGTGCTGAGCGAATAGCATTAACTTTTTTTCACCATTCTCACATTTCTTGTATTTTTCTCAATTCAATTTTCTCAATTTTCCTGTGAAAACAAATGGAAACGGGGATCACCAACAAATGGAAAATACCGCTGGAAATCCCTGGAAATACTTAAAAGAAATTGAGAAAATTGTTCATTCCTCCCCGATCAGAAACAAAACCGTTGAAAAAATAATTTGAAAAACGGTATAAACGACGTTTATGCTTACGTTTTTTTCCTTCTCTCATTCAACAACGGTAACAATCAGCACATTTGTAAAACCCCTGCTAAGAAACTGTTCGAAATCCTATGGATTCATTTCTTGGTCAATCCCTTGAAAAGGTCTTAGATTCTTGGGCGATCTGTTGTAAAAAGTCTCGACGGGAATCTAGATGAATCTCTTCAAAAAGTCGCGGCGAGATTCTTCCTCAATTCCATAAGAAAGTCTCGGTTACACTCTCGCTCAATCCCTTGAAAAACTTTAGTCACCACCTCCGGTCAATGCCATAAAAACTTCAATTGAGATACTATGGTTAACCCTTTTTGAAAATTATACCTAGACATCGAAAATCACGGAGAAATATACCTGGACAACGAAAATCATGGAGCCGTCGACCTAGACACCGAAAACCCTGGAGAAATGTATGCCGACAACGAAAACCATGGAGCCATCGAGCTGGAGAGCAAAAACCATAGAGAAATATACTTAGACATCGAAAACCATAGGGCCATCGACCTGGATAACGAAACCCATGGAGAAATATACCTGGATAACGAAAACAAAAATTTGTGCAAAATTTTATCTCAGCAATTACAGCATCGATCGTGATGATGTATGGCTCAATCGACGGACACTAACTTAATGAGTCTTAGTTTCAATATTCAGATTCTGACATTACTCCTGTGCTTTGTAATTGAAGAGAATGTCTACCTCCACCGCCAAATTTGCTTTATTCAGAGATAACATACTCGGCCGAGTCTCGGGCTAGCAGACGACAGAGCTGTCAAATGTACTTGTCCCGAGACTCTACCGAGTCTCTTGATCAATCGTACTGATTTCGCGCTCAATCGAAAGAGCATCGCGTAATTGGTCTCCATGTCAATTTGCAGGTCACCTGACGAATCCTGGGCTTTGCGGTTAGCTGAAATAGCATCAAAATTTTTTTCCCCACCATCGTGAATCACTTTACTACGAGAAAGTATCGACTTGGCGAGCGCTCGGGACAAGCAGACGACACACAGCTGTTTCAAACGTACTCGTCCCGAGACTCTACCCAGTCCCTTGATAAATTGACAACGAAGTAACTGGCGTTTTGTGGCGATTGGGCGGTAAGAAAATTCGTCACAACAGATGGGCTCAAATTAAATCTCTTTCCTTTGCTCTCTTTTTCTCTTTTATATTTCGAAATCATTGTTTATTGTGTTGGGTCCATCCTGTCTGAGGTATCGCTCGAGATGTTTTGAACTCTGTTCCATTTGATGCTTTGGTAATATCGATATGTTGCTCAGCCGCGTTGTAAGTGTGCAAGTTCTCTTTCGAGCAGGATGGATTTCTGCAAGCACGATCAAGCAAAAAAAACATCCACAGCAGATTGACTAGTTGACCATACAAAAGTGCCGCTTCGCAGAAACCACTCGAGTCCTATAGAATTGGGGATCTCCCTATTCTTCTCTGGTTGCCACTTTATTTTGACCTCAGCCTCCTCTCAGCGTTTTATAGATAATTGAACTGTTTCGAATAACGACGTCCAATCCACGGATGAATAAACTATTTTTTATTCACTATTATACAATGTTCGGTGGAAGATCGATCAAACTTACCGATAGATTTCCATACTGGAATTTTCTGAGAACTCAACATCTGGTGATTCTGGAGATACCGGATGCCCCTCGTAGATGGGCTCGTAATTTGCCAATAAGCAATCGATCAGGTCATGGCAGTGTGATTCTGCGTGATTTTTTGCTAGAACCTGGAGAGGAAAAACTATTTTATTATCAATATCGGACAATAAAAAAGAAATACAGTGATCGAAAATCTCAAATAAGTCCATTTTTGGGACAACCATAATGGTGGTTCGTTCAACGAACCACGCGGACGCTCGAACCGGGCCGCGTCGGCGGAACCCGATTGAATGAATCGAGCGAAATCTCACTCGCGTCACACACAAAAACACGAAAAACGGGGCTGGATTAATGAAAAAGGGACACGCGGTGGGCGATCGACGATGGGAATCGAAAAATAAGCAAGAAAAGGGCTCAAAACACGGAATAATGACTCGAAAAATCACGGGAGGGAATGACGAAACAAAATGGGCAAAATGGCTTGACGGGGAATTTACGGGGAACGAACTCGATAGCACAACACTCGTCGCGTCGACTGACCGACGAAATAAATCTTTCTCGAACGAAAAGTTCGAGAAAGCGAACGAAAATGAAAAATTGGGTGTTTGGGAAGAATCGAACAAACAGGGAGAAAATGGCGTCGCACGCCCGGCAAGAATCGAAGGACTCACCGGTTTTCTCGATTTTTGAGAGGAAAATCGGAGAACTTGATGGCGAAACGTAATCCAAACGGTCCAGAGAGTGGTCCTTCGGGAAGCCGGGTCGTCGTAAAGATTTTAATCGTTAATTTAACACAAGAAAACTCAAGAAAAGACACAAGAAAACGGGACACGTGTTGCCCGTGTCGAGTCCGAAGCGGAAGAGAGAGAACTTCAGCGTCTCCTCGAGCTCCTCGGGACGCTCTCGAAGCTTCGCGAAGTCCGTGAGTCTCGATAGCCAATCAGAACGCGGCTTTAGAGCCGGCTGATTATCGATCCATTATTGAGCGCCGGCCTCGCGAGATCGCACACAGGTGGCGCTGACGCTGGCCTCGCGGCCGAGCGCTGGTGCCATGCTGTCTGCCTCGCGAGACCGAGGCTCAAGCAAGATGGCGGCGCCCACGGCTGTCAAAACAGCCGTGGCGAAATCGAAGGAACGGCGATCGGAAAATTGGCCTCGACGCCGCGGAACTTGTTAATTCCCTCTGACTCGACGGACGAACCTGTTGTCGGAGGGACGATGAATGACGCAAGCTCCGCGACTCGGCTATTAACGACGAATTCGAGGTAAGTACGGGGCTGAGGGGGGAAAATAAAAAATTTAACGCGGGGGAGGGAGGGAAAAATTAAATGGGTCAAGAGCGAGTTTAATGTTCGCTCGGTCGGTGGGTCGCTCGCTCGCGTTCGCGGAAATATTCTGGGGGGAAATTTTTGATGTTTTTCTCCGGGCTGGTCGTTTCGTTCGGTCCTCCTCGATCCTCGGGGGGGGGGGGGGGGGGGGGCTGAAATCAAACAAAAACAGAAAAGGCCGGTCCCAGTCTGGGATCCGGTAGCTCTCGCCGCGGCTCGACAGCTGGCAACGGTACTCAAAAAAGTGACAACGTCACAACTCCCCCCGGCTTGACGAAAGTACCATCTCGTACTTCTCGTCACAAAATCAGCAGTCGTTCGACTATTACCGGGGTGGCGACTCAGAAAATTCAGAATGGGAAAGGAATTAGTGGAGAAGGAAAGAACGAATTGGAAATAGAACAAAAATAAACTCAACAATTATGTAACTGACTTGTGCATTTTACTGACTTGTTCGAACTTAACACTTGGAGCTCTTTGGCTTGAAAAATCTTGTATCAAAAATAAAAACGAATATCACATTGATTGATGATAATGAAAAAGGGGCTAACAATTATTTTTGGGCTGGGGACTCTGGGGCTAACAATTTGGTTTCATGGGGCTGGGGTTCGTGGCTACTTAATATTATCAGTCTCTTCGTTACAATATCACAATGACTAACGAGTATTAGAGAAGATATCGACTAACATAGGACTAGTTGAGAGTTTCTAGCACTCTGGGCTTTTGAAATAACTTCTTTTACGTCTCAGGCTTTTGCCTTCGACACTTAAACTGAACTGACTCGAAAACAATACTGAATGAAAATACGCAGCACCAATACGCAGCTCCACGTGTTTCCTCAGTGTATTAACTCGATGGCGAGTCGGTGTTTATATTTTCGGTGGCAGCGGAGTCATCGACAAGTTGAACGTCTCTTTCCAAGCGAACAGAAAATCTGTTATTGTTATTGTTTCTTATGAAATAGTCAACATGAAGTTTAAATCGCTGAAATGTAACGGAATTTTTTTCTCCATTCAAGAAACAAAAAATCCCACACGTAGTTTGTCTACGGTATTTGAACAAACTTTTTTACAAGCATCAAGGGCAAAATCTGATAGAAAAATTGAGGCGATAAAAAAAATGAAAAAGTAATGAGTTGAAAGATTTTTTTTCGTTGCGAATCAACGATGCTAAAATCATTATTATTATGTCAAAAATTCAATTATCTTTTTTACATGATTTAAGGGCAAAATCTGATAGCAACAATCGAGACAATAAAAAATTCAAAAATAATGAAATGGAAATTTTTTTCGTTGTGAATCAACGATGCAAACTTCAATATTAGTGTAAAAAAGTAAACGTCGAAATGCGTTTCAATGGAAATAGCATTCAAAAAATTATGAAGTATGACTATTTCCTTGACACTCCAAATGTCGAAGGATTTTCAACGGCTATCCGGTATTTTGGCGGCAAAGCGGTGAATTGACGATAGCACTTCGCGTGATATTTTTAAAAATCGTTCAATTCCAACGGCACTTTAACACTGTTTAAAGACAGATTGTTTTTCTGTCGAATCTCCAATATCGGAGTACATTTTTCCAAAGTTTTTCCAGAAAAACATATCAATTTTTCTTTTTTTTTGCCACAGAATACACAGTACGGTTGAATCGTCGACATTTTTGAACTTGCGTCCGTTCGTTCGACGAGGAGAACCGAAACTGATTGTGAAGCAGATGCTGCTTTGAAATTTTAGGGGGAGTGGCTTAGTGTAATGAGATGTACGTAGAGGGGGACAGCAGGCAATGTGTCCGAGCCTGAACTACTCCCCCCCAGATCCTACGGAGCGACGAATAAAGACCAGTGCTATCTGGGATACCGAAGACAACACACGTGTCTCGTTAATCCCCATACCTCACAGCGAACATAACATGGCGCAGTCGGTAGTTAAACGCTGCACGTGGCCAGAAATCAAGGAAAAGAAATAAAAATCGCAGAAATCAAATAAAACGAGAATAACTTGTCGAATAACAGTCGATCAGGCACAACAACGATCCCCGAAATTAATAAAAGCACAAGAAGACAATGGCAAGCGAATACAGAGGAGTTCCACCGATGTCGATGACGGACAACGTGGCAGAAAATTGGCGAACATGGCGGGCCAGGTTTGAAAACTATTTAGTCGCTTCCGAAGCGAACAAAAAATCAGAGGCGACGCAATGCGCACAACTTCTCCATTACATCGGCGAGGACGGCTTCAAAATATACACGACATTCACGATTGAGGAAACGGAGAAGGACAAGTTACAAATCCTCATAAAAAAGTTCGAAGATCACTTCTTGCCGAAGGAAAATTTGGCTTACGAAAGGTACCAATTTTTCTCTTATCGCCAACGCGACGGAGAAACGCTGGAACAATTCATCACAGAACTGAAGAAAAAAGCGAAAAAATGCAAGCTGGGCGACCTTAACGACGAACTAATCAAGACGATGATCACCTGCGGGGTAGCTGACGGGTCGATAAGGGAGAAACTACTCCAAAACGACGAGCAAACTCTCCAGGAGGCCATAGACCGGTGCCTCATCATCGAAAAATCCAAAGAGAGATCGCAAGAGATGGAACACGGGCTGACGATGACGACAACGATCGACGCAATCAGAGGGCGGAGCCAAAGCAGCGAGGCAGCGCAACACGCACATACAGCTAAGTCCATAACTTCGTGTACGAAATGCGGGTACTCTCACGCGATGAATAAATGTCCGGCGTACAATAAAACATGTAGTAAGTGTAAAAAGAAAAATCACTTTGCGGCAGTGTGTTTCCAAAAGCAAAATGAAAACAAACGCGAACGTCAAATTGACGAAATCGATGAAGACTCTGACAATGACAAATATTTGTTCATAGCTCAAATCGAAACCCCGAACGAAAAAGAACGCTGGCACGCGAAGCTAGAAATCAACAGTCACGAAATCGAATTCAAAATTGATACGGGCGCAGACGCAAACATCCTGCCCCTTCCAATATGCAAAAAGATTAACATCACCGAAAAAGAAATCGAAAAAACGAAAACGAAATTGAATAGCTATTCGGGTGAAACTCTTAAAGTTATAGGCAAATGTAACGTCACGTGCTATAGGAAAGGCCAAAGACATAAAATCGAGTTCTTTGTAGTTGACACCAAGGGAACGCCCTTACTCGGTCGGAAAACTTCGGAAGAGATAAATCTAGTTAAGAGAATTTATTCGGTCGAAGAGAATAGCTATGACGGGCTGAAAAAACAATACGAAGACGTGTTCTCCGGAATAGGATGTTTGGAAAAGCCGTATCACATTAAATTAAAGAAAACTGCCACACCGGTAATTCATCCCACGAGACGAGTCCCGTTGCCGCTGCGGGAGACCCTGAAACAAGCACTAGAAAAACTTGAAAAACAAAACATTATTGAAAAAAAAGGGTCCGTCAGAATGGGTTAACGCGCTCGTTCTCGTGAGAAAACCGAACGGGTCCATTAGAATTTGTATCGACCCGAAAGAGATAAACAAACAAATCGAGGTCGAGCCACGGAAGATCCCGACCTTCGAAGAAATTATGAGTAGAGCTAACGGAGCAACAGTATTCAGCAAATAAATAAATTTTTAACTTGGAGGGCGTTGAGGTATATATCGATGATATTTTCGTATACGGCAAGACAAAAAAAGAACACGATCTTAGACTCAAGAAAGTCCTGGAAGCGGCCAGACAAAACGGCGTGCGATTTAACATAGAGAAATGTAAATTCGGAAAAAACTCATAGGGATGCTAATATACGTAAGCAAATTTGTAAAGAATTTCGCAGACAAAACGGCCCCGTTAAGAAGCTTTTTAAAAAAAGATGTAGTTTTTTAATGGAACACGGAGTAACAACAAGCATTCGAGCAGCTAAAAACAAGTCTGTCAAGCGCCCCAGTATTACAATTCTTCGACGTAAACAAAGAGACGACAATATCAGTCGACGCGTCTCAGGCGGGGCTAGGGGCCGTCCTACTCCAAAATAAGCTTCCTTGTGCGTGCGCCGCGAAAGCGATGACCGATACACAGACACGTTACGCGCAAATAGAGAAAGAGCTCCTAGCAGTTTGTTTCGGCTTGGAGCGTTTCCACGATTATATTTACGGAAAAAGAATAACAGTCGAATCGGATCATAAGCCGCTAATACCAATATTCCAAAAGCCGTTGAATAAATGTCCAGGCAGACTACAGAGAATGTTGGTGCAAATTCAGAAATACGACGAACAACTTGTGTATCGTCCGGGCAAAGAACTCCTTATAGCAGACGCTTTGTCACGGGCTTATGATAAAAACGACAAGTTCACAGGATGGACACAGGAAATCGAATCGCAAATTTGCTCAGTTAATTACGTAACCGCGACTCCCCAGAAAATAAAACAATTGATTGAAAGCACCGAAAAAGACAGAGAGCTAAAAGCACTAAAAGAAACGATACAAAACGGTTGGCCTAACAACCCAAATAAACTAGAGGCAATCGTAAAGCCATATGCACAATATAAAAGCGAGCTCGTCTTCGTAGACGGGTTAATTTTCAAAAACGAGTGCATAGTAATTCCGCGGGAGATGAGGAAAGAAATAATCGATAGAATACACTACTCCCACCAAGCCACCAAGGGATCACGAAAAGCCTGAAAAGGGCGCGCGAGTCGGTTTTCTGGCCAGGAATCTCCAATCAAATCAAACAAACAATCGGAAATTGTCCGATCTGCTTAAAGTATTCAAATTCACAAAACAGGGAACCACTGCAACCCCACGATATACCAGACTTACCGTGGAACAAGATTGCATGTAATATTTACGAATTGAATGGCCAGAAATACCTCCTCGTCGTAGACTATTACTCAAAATACCCGGAAATAGCGGAACTCCACCGAAATATGACAAGCGAAAACGTAATTAAGCATTTAAAAACCATGTTTGCGGCTCATGGCATACCGTTGACTGTAGTATCGGACGGAGATACGCAGTTTACGTCACAAGAATTCAAAAAATTCGCGAAAGAGTGGGAGTTTACGCATGTAACATCATCTCCAGCGTACGCGCAGTCCAACGGCATGGCCGAAAGACACATCCAAACCGTAAAGAAAATGGCGAAAAAAATCATAGAAGAGAAAAAGGACGCGCAAATGGCGCTATTACAATACCGCAATACTCCCACATTCGGAGAGCGCTCGCCAGCTGAACTTCTAATGTCGCGCAAACTCCGAGACAACTTGCCAAATGTCAAGAATAAATTCCTACCGAAAGTTGTACCGAACGACGTGAAAAATCTAATCGACAAGGAAGAAAAGAAACAGGCAGCATATTATAACAGAAAAGGAGCGAGAAATCTCCGCGAAATCCCTAACGACACAAACGTTTACGCGCAGCTTCAACCCAAAAGTCTGTGGCAGCCGGCTAAAGTTGTAAATAAAACAGGCAACAGACGTTACAGCATACAGACTGAAACTGGACGCATCCTCACAAGAAACAGACGTTTCCTCAAACCATTTAAAAACATAGAAGTAAACAAAAAACCTCGCCCGCCCGCTCTCATCCACACCAGCGATGAACCGCCGACCTATTTCATCCCAATGGACCACGAGACAGGCCCTCAAACCCATAACAACTCAGACGAGACCGATGCGGATCAAAGCATTATAATACTAGATTTGCCCCCGAGAAACGACACCTCAGACGAGGCTGACGACACTATGTCAGAGGCTGAGCAAATGCCTACCGCAAGAATCACACAGAGCGGTAGAGAAAGTAAACCACCGAACAGACTACAGATAGAATAAATAGCACCTAAGAAAAAATAAATAAATAAACAATAACATGTGCATATAGGTGTGTACGTATATATATATATATACTAGCCAAGGTACGCCCGCTTCGCCGGGCACACAATGGTATCGCACACAGATTGCCACATGACCTATGTGGTACTGTGTAAAGGTATGCGTTTTCATTTTTTCACATAGGTTTTCGCACGCGACTTCGCTTGCGTTTCACAATATAAAATTTAATCTATTATTATTTTGATTTAACTCTCTACGAATCTGCCCTCAAAATGCAAACCTTAAAAATATCAAATGTGATATAGAGCGAAAAAAACTGTGGACAGTAATTTTTTTCTTTTTTTTATAGAAGGGAAATGCCAAGTTACGCACTACTGGCTCTAATCCTTTTATCAGGAACCCAGTCATCCCACTCATCCTGACTCCCATCTTCATTCGCTTGAGCTATCATCGGTATTGATAAAATGACAACATTTAAACAATTTTGTCAAGTTTTGTCGAGCCAAACATCGAATCAAAACGACACTGCAGTTCGCAACGTTGGGGTCAATGAAAAATACCCTTACCCTTAATTTTTTGTTAAATTGAAAAAATAGTAATCCAATTTTCGTATCAATTTTGTGCTTGAATCGTGAAAAACGATCGTTTTATCGTCTTGATTGAATATTGAATTGAATTAATGACTTTTGCTCGAAAAAAACCCGAATTTCGTTGCAGTCCAACGAAGCATATTTCAACATCGTCAAATCAAAATGACACTGAAATTCGTAACGTTGAGGTCCAACGCAAAATACTTCTCCCTTAATTTTTTGTTTAATGTGAATGGAAACGCCAATTTTCGTATCAATTTTGTGTTTGAATCCTGAAAAACGATAATTTTATCTTCTCGATTGAATATCGAATAAAATTCATGAGATTTGCTCAAGAAAAAAACGAATTTCGTTGCATTCCAACGAAACATATTTCAACATCGTCAAATCTGCCCACGTGAAGTCCTATGTGAAGGAATGAATACGCATCCCCTTACACAGTACAGTACCACATAGGTCATGTGAAAATCTGTGTTGGATACTATTGTGTGCCCGGCGGAGCGGGCATACCTTGTATATATATATAATTACCATGGCAGTGGTTGCTAAGGAAACGATTACCATGGCAACCGTTGCCATGGTAACCGTTGCCATGATAACCGTTGCCTTCGTAACCGTTGCCATGGTAGCCGTTGCCATGGTAACCGTTGCCATGGTAACCGTTGCCATGGTAAACGCTCAATTTCTCTAACGGATTTTTTTTTTTAATTTGAAAAAAAATTTTTTTTTAGAATTTTGTTCGTCCTCTATCTAAAAAAAAAAGTTATCTAAAAAATCTAGATAATTATCTAAAAATGTATCTAAAAATTATCCAAAAAATCTAGATAATTATCTAAAAATGTATCTAAAAATTGTCTAAAAGAAAAATTCGCGATAATTTTTTTTTGGATAGAGGACGAACAAAATTCGCCCTTAGTGAGCGTCTACGATGGGAGAGGAGTAACCGTGACAAATTTCACGATCCTAACTTCATTGGTTTAGGCTGTGCGTTGTCTGTCAGTCAGTCAGTCAGTCAGTCAGTCAGTCAGTCACGCAACACTTATATATATATATATATATTGTAACGGCACGGAAACGCGACATCTGACGATCCGCCCGGCGCGGCGTCCGTCGCTCGACTACGGTGGCGCCAAGCGGCCGATAGTCGAACCATCTCGCGGCTCGCGAAGACGCGAGCGAACAAAGTGGGGGAAAGTGATAAATTTGTGACAAAGGAGTGTGGATCACGCGTGCCTCATTCGATGGCGCGTCGAAGAGTGGGGACAAAAAGGACTGTGCGAACGTTATGCGCAAGCGCGATGAATGTTGAACGAATGCGAGCGAAGGATGAATGAGTGGGAGAAATTAATCTCCAATAACGTTTTGGCAAGCGCCCCACCACAAAGAACTCGAGCGAATAAGACGGCGAGTTATTTTTAGAATGAAGAACAAAGGATTCTGACAGTATAAAAGCCGGTGCAGAACAGCACTCGGCACTCATTCTTCTCCAAGAATTCAAAGCAGAATCTTGGACAGTAAGCACAGAGCTCTCTTCGCTCCTACAACGACAAACATAACCTTTCCAAATTTTCCTTTTGTGCATCGGCCACGGAGCAGTTCGGTTTCGTTCGGCTCCCGCAACCGGTGTACATTTTTCCTAACCTTTTTCTGTGTGCATCGGCCACGGAGCAGTTCGGTTTCGTTCGGCTCCCGCAACCGGTGTGCACTTCCTACATAAATCTTTCCTGTGTGCATTGGCCACGGAGTAGTTCGGCTCCGTTCGACTCCCGCAACCAGTGTGCATTTCCTAAAAAAACCTCAAGGGGATTTCGGCCACGGAATAGTTCGGCTCCGTTCAATTCCCGAAACCGGGATTTCCAATCCTTACCTTTCATTCTCTCTCCAACCGTACAATCTCTCGTTTGTAGGAGTGAAGGAGTTCAACGCAATTAAATTATTAAAATAAATCTGTTGGTCAGAATTCTAATTAAAAACTTGTCAAAAATCAATTAGAGTCAAAAGCGTGCGAAAAACTTGTCTAATTCAAGAAATTGAATTGTAAAACCGAAATAAGCGTGCGTTTTCAAATAAAAGTTGTCCAAATCGATTATAAAGCAAGATTAGTGCGCTTTATTATTGGGATTAATTAATTATAGTGTTGAACGAACACACATGCGTGCAGATTATAAAATAAAAGCGTATAAAACAGATCAAAAATTAGCATCTCGTCAAACGAGCATCTCTCGCATTTTCTTTAAGGGGTTATATACAGTTGGAAGGCCAAAAAAACTCATTTTTTTACGAATTTTTCCCGGATAGGGATTTTATTTGACGAGGAAAAGCATGAGGAAGTAAATGGAGTGTCATCTTTCAACTCTCTATCGCTATTTTTTATTTAACAAAATATTGCTTCAGAGAGCTCCTGTAGGTGATCTCTTGTAGGTCCTCTAAAAAAAGGCGTCTTGCGGTAACCATGAAATCTCCCGTTTGGATCAGCTGAAATTAAAAAACCAAAGAGATTTGTTTAGTGGATAGATGAATGCTGGGATTGGACGTAGGAATACTTGAAATTTCCAATTTTGATGAAATGGCGGCTCCTCAAAGACGAAATTTCAATTTTTAACCAAATTTTGGTCGTTCAATGGTTCAAAAAAAATAGAAATAATTCTCGGAAATCTTATTCCTACGTCCAATCCCAGTAGAATATATCTGAGAAAGTTGTGTCAAAATTGCAGACCGATCGGTTGAGCCATTTTTGAGAAATCGTGGTCACCGACTTTGAAAACATCGTTTCGAGATAAACGCGTTCAAAGTTTCAAAAGTGGTGAACACATGGATAAAAAATTTTTTTTCCAACTTACAAGGAGTCATCTATTCCAGGACCATAAGATGTTCCCTCTGCATCATCAGCAGCTTTTACTCCGAAAACGGAGTAAAATTTGAACGCACGACCTTACACTGTGGCAGAGCTGGTCCGACTGTCAAAACTCCTTTCTTCGGTATAAGAAATGACCACGCTTAGCTCTCGCATATACCATGTATGCAAAGACAATGGAAAGGGTCACCTCAGGTACGCGGGCCACAACACCGCTGCCGCTCGGGCCGTTCGGAGCGCGCTTACTATGTAACGCTCCAAGCGTCCTTTCAAGTACGCATGTATCTCTACGAATATTTGCCGTATCGCTTTGAAAATTTCAGAGAATCTATTTGAATATATGTAGACTCCAAAAATGCAACAAAAAAAATCGATTTTTTGAAATTTGCAATTAATCATAAAGTGGCATGTAACTCCGACATTACTTGCTGGATTGATTTGAAATTTTCAGAGAATGTACTCAAATGTATGTACATTCTGAAAATGCCATAAAAAAAAAATCGATTTTCTGAAATTTCCAACTGTATATAACCCCTTAAGAAAAATAAAGTTATCCGCATAATCTAAGCGTTATTAATCAACGGAAAAATAGTCTATATTAATGAAACAACTTAAAATTGTATAGAAACAACGAGTTTTACTCGAATTTCAAAGAAAATAGGAAAGAAAAATGTAAATTACCGTAAATTTCCATAAATTACCACGTAAGCGGTAAAATGACCGCATAAATTTCCATAGAGATTTTTATGTCTAAAAATTCGTTTATTTTTTGCCGTTCGATTGATATAAAGGAAACACATGCAAAATAAACAGAACACGTGTAAATTTGTAAAATAACACGTAAAAATTGAATAACTCGTTTTTATTTCTTAAAATTTAAATAAAACTCTCGTTTTTTCTTCACACCTGCTCCTTTCTCTCAAAGCTCGAACCAACGCGTAACGAGAAGCGTCTTTAAGCGATTTCATACCGTTACAACTGGCGCCCAACGTGGGGCAGGTGCTGCATAGAGAAAGCGATAGTAAAAATAGAATCAAATAGATAGAGGTAGAAATAAAACAAACAATGGCTGATCCCGGTAAACTGAGAGATCAAACCGCTAGAGATTCTGGTTTTCAAAATCCTGAGAACCAGTTGTCACAACCCACGCTTGAATTTTTCTTTTTATATATAAAATAGATCTACAAGTTTTTCTTTCCGAGAATTCTTCGAACAACGTTTAAGTGTTCGGCCATAAATTATGACACGCGACACACGCTCCAGAGTTTAGGGCTAAATTTGTAACCGAAACACTTGTAACTAAACGGGTAAAAATGGATCTAGCTTTCGCTATGCTTCCGGACTGCACTATGGACTATATGATGCTTCCGCTCATCCAATTAGGTCACTACGATCTTACTTCCAGGAAAACCCATAAACCCCTACTATTTTTCCATATTTTGGCCCTATAAAAAGGCCATGTCTCTCCACAATCAGGGCATTCTGTTCGCACCTAGCGTCGCGTCTATACGGTTAGCCGTAGTTCAGTCTGTCATTGTGAAGAAACTCTCTTCAACCACCGAATCTCAAACGTACAAGTTACCTCGTTAAAATCAAAGAATATCTTAACTCTTTACGCCAACGAATAGAACAAGTAAGACTACCAAAGGACACCTCTCCGGTAATATAATTCTATCATATCATATCAAGTTTGTATTTCACTCTTTATATTTTACTAATACCTTGTTTTCATTAAAAGTGCATAAAGAAACTCTAAATCTCTTTTCTCATAAATACCCCGAATCCCTCTCCTAGTCGCAACCATTCAGAAGGGCAAGACTTCTCGAGGTCTTTCGGCGTGCGCCCACCATACTCTTAGGAGTATATCTATATACACGCGTAGCGTATAGACATCTGGACAGAAAAGCCTATGGAACATAGTGTTTACCGCTCGACACTTAAATATCCGACTTTTCTTTCACGCCATTCGGACGTGACACAGTCAGGGGAGGTTTTCCTGAGCGACACACAATTCGACGAGTTAACGACGACGATTCCGCCGCCAGGCGCCGGAAAAACTTTCGACGAATCCCGAGCAAATTTCGGCGAGGAAACAAATGACAAAAATAATTGGGGGGCAAACGCACAAAAAAGCAGTCGACAAAAAAGTGATCACACTGAAGAAACTCTGTCGACATTAGTCGAATCAGTTGTCGATATAAATTTGAGGATAAAACGATTAGAGCATAGAAACACTGAAACATACAAAGAATCCAAAAGAATCGAAAAAGAAATTAGAGACGAAATAGGAGATCAAATAAGACAACAAAACGAAGAATTCCTCAGTAGAATGGAAACAATGGAGGCTAGTCTTGCCGCGCAAATGCATGCTATAATCCAACCGCTTGCGACAAAAATAAAAACGATAGAGCAAGCAATGAAATACGCAATGGAGAGGATAGCTGTTTGCGAGGTCAACGAGGCACAACATAGCCTAACCATTAGTTCTCTAAAACAAAAATTAAGAGAATTTGAAAACCAGACAATTCAAAAATCACCAAACGAAGAAAGCACGAGGATAATTCCTCAAAAACATGAGTCGAACATTCAAATGGAAGAAAATGAAGAAGAAGAGGAAATACTCAGGTCCTCGACGAATTATAGGCCGAGCAAAATAAAAATAACTCCACCTACCTTCGATGGATCAAATCGAGCCCGACCCATCAAATTCCTGAAGGAATTTCAGCATTATTGTGAGGTGACAAACCCAACCCTCGCAGAATTGAAGTATCTCCTGGGACAAGCTCTCGAAAAATCAGCCAACGAATGGTGGGTCGTTGTAGAAGACGAAATCAACAGCTTCAGTGATTTGTAAAAGAAACTCACTGAACGGTTTTGGAGCGACGAAGTCCAGAGGAGAATCCGAAGGAATCTGGAATTCGGATTTTACAAAGGAGACGGAAAACTGTCCAAGGTCGATTATGCCATCCAAATGTTCGGAATGGCAAGGGATTTGGTGCCACCACCAAGTGACAAAGACATCATCACATTGTTGTCACAACATTTCACGGACGAAATGCGGGCAACGATCATCAGTCGCGGTTTCGAAACTCTCGGAAAATTAGTGGAATTCCTGGAAAAAATTGATCAACGGGGTCCTATAAATGCCAAACGGGAAAAGGAAACACGACCCAACGACCAAGGAAACAAAAGCCAAGAGCAAAAACCGTACAAGCAGCCTCAGAATCAACAAAGAGGAAATCAGGACAACAGGAATTACAACTGGAATCAAAACCCCAGCTGGAATCAAAATTTTAACTGGAATCAAAATCCCAATTGGAATCAAAGGCCCAACTGGAACCAGAATCCCAATTGGAATCAAAATCCAAACTGGAACCAGAATTTTAACTGGAATCCAAACCGAAACCAACAAAACCGGGATCAGGGCCAAAACACTGGATGGAAAAACAACCAAAACAACGAAAACAGAGGTCCTCAAAGATCATGGCCCCAAAAACAAGAAAAAAAAGAGGATAATAAAAAAGAGAACCTCGTACAAGCAATCGACATTCAAGAAGAACCAAAACCCTCGACTTCCAAAGCGGGAAACGCTTAGGCGTTGTACCCGCAACAACAAAAATCAAAAATAAAGACAATGAGCGAGGTACAACGGAAAAACTTCAGACAATAAAAACGAAAAATTAAAAACTGAAAAGGACCTCATGGACAAAAAGGAAAAAAAGCATTCCAATCAACACGATCTTCACGGACACCAGAGAATTTTTATTAAACGAAGAAATAAAAGAACAAGCAGTCCCGATTGTGGAGTGTCCCGAAATTTACGCAAAAATTGAAGGCATTCCTGTGACAGCGCTCATAGACTGCGGATCGAAAATAACAACAATTTCGGAGGAATTTTTCTTGGAAAACAAGGAAATTCTGAAAGATTGTCCAATTTTGCCAGTTACGGGAGTAACGGTAAAAGGGGCAATTAAAGGAAAATTGACAAAAGTAAAAAGTCAAATAATGGCAACGACTCAGATTGGAAAAATTCAAACGAACATCAACTACTTAATTGTGCCTGGTTTAATTAGAGATGTTTTATTTGGGGTAGATTCCCTAAAACCTCTTTAAAGTTTAATTGACCTAGGAGAAATGTCTCTCCAGGGCAAATATCAAAATGTAACCGATGTAATTCCCACAATAGGGGCATCGGGGACTGATGAAAAAGAAACCATAAGCCACAGTGGCATGGATTCAGAAATAAATACAATTCAAACCGATAGCCAAAATGGCGTCGATTTTGACTCAATACCAGTGCAACAATTAAATTTTTCCTCAGAGACGAACGAAGATGTCTCCTGGCAAGAAATAGAAGAAATGGTCAATGAATCCGAACTCTCCAACGAACAGAAACAAGTTCAAAAACAAATTCTCTGGAACCGAAGACGTGTCTTCCAAAAAAATACAGGAAGGATTTCTGCTTATCAACACAAATTGGATATTACGACGGAACAACCAATCGTCGCATTTTCCTACGAGGTACCCTTGATGCATCGAGAAAAGGTCGATAAAGAAATCGAAAAGTTATTAAACAATGGAATCATACAACGATCGACGAGCCCCTGGATAAATCCAATCGTACCAGTGATTAAAAAGGATGGAACGGTCAGATTGTGTCTCGACGCCAGGAAAATCAACCAAGTAATGGCCGACGACCACGAATCTGTACCAAACATAGAGGAGATTTTTCAGAAATGCCACACGGCGAAAGTTATGACGACGCTCGATCTCACGAATAGTTTCTGGCAGATTCCTCTACATCCGGACTCGATGAAGTACACAGCCTTCAAATATCGAGGAAAGGTTTATGAGTTTACTGTAACAACTTTTGGATTGAAAACAAGCACAGCAAGTTTGCTGCGGGCACTGGACATTATTCTCCACGGACTTGGAGATCACGTAATAAATTTTGTGGATGATTTACTTTGTATCTCGGAAAGTTTTGAAGAACACATGCAACATCTGGACGAACTCTTGGAGCGTCTGGAACAAAACGGAATGACAATTAAACTGAACAAAGCAAAGTTCTTCAGAAAGGAAGTTGAATTTCTTGGGCATATCCTGACAACGGAAGGAATAAAACCACAGCCCGAAAAAATTCAAGCAATTAAAGACTTTCCGGCCCTGAGGAACCTCAAACAATTAAGAGGATTTCTTGGTTTAATCAATTATTATACAAAGTTCACGAAGGAACACGCAAAGGAAACGATCCCATTATTGAAACTCTTGAAAAAGAAAGAGAAATGGAAATGGGAAAACGAGGAAAGGGAAGCGTTTGATCGAATCAAAGATTTGTTCGTTCAAGACGTCCTTCTAAAGCATCCGGATCCAAAAAAGGGTTACATCCTTCAAACGGACGCAAGCCACTACGCTCTGGGGGGCACGTTAGCTCAAAAGGATGAAAATGGAGAGCTAAATGTAATCATGTTCGCGAGCAGAACATTAAAAGGACCGGAACTAGCATACATGACAACGGAAAAGGAATTGTTAGCCGTTGTATGGGCGTTAAAGAAGTTGCGGACGTATTTGCTCGGTGCCAAGATAAAAGTCATAACCGACCACCAAGCGATAACCTTCTTGAAAAACTGTCAGTTACTTAACGAAAGACTAACAAGATGGATACTGGCAATCCAGGATTACGATATTGAATTCGAATTCTGCCCAGAAATCCGTAACGTTGTAGCTGACGTCCTAAGTTGATTAAATCCTCCCGACAGAGGAGGCAGAAAAGGAAAGGAACTGGTGATAGGGACTATGTTGGCAACAAAACCATCGAAAGAATTGCAACAAAGGATTAAAAACATTGCACGATGTCAAAAGAGAGACGAAAAAATAAATGAAATAAGGGAACGGATCGCCGACAAAGAAGACGACCGTTATGAAATCAAAAACGACATTTTGTATAAATCAACAAGACAAAACATATTCAAAATTGTCCTTCCAAAGTCTGTCCTCCAAGTGTTGGTGCCTGAAACGCATAAAATGTATGGCCACATTGGAGCCAAGAAGGTCTGGAAAATTCTGGATGAAGATTTCACGTACCCAAAATTTCATCACGCCGTTCGACAAATTCTTGCCTCATGTGACTCATGCCAAAGGAACAAAGTCCCGAATCAACATTCGTACATGGCGCAACAGAATATTGTACCAGAAGGACCGGGAGACATTGTCTCCATCGATTTTTTTGGTCCATTACCAGCGACAAAAGGAGGAATGAAGCATATTCTGGTGACAATGGACGCTTTTTCCAAATTTGTGGTTTTGTATCCACTCAAAGTTGCAACGGCTCAATCAACAATCAACAAAATATTTAATCACTACATTCCCAATCATGGAAAGCCGAGCAAACTGCAATTCGACCATGGAACACAATTTACTTCGCGATTATGGCTCAGCAAACTAGCTAGCGAAGGAATTCAACCCGTTTTCTCATCAATCAGACACCCACAAGGCAATATTGTGGAGAGAGTCAATCGAGAAATCGGGAGGTTCTTCAGAACATTCTTGACAAACAAACACACAGATTGGTTGCAATGGGTAAAGGTTATCGAAGATTGCATGAACGAAACGCATCACGAAACCACCGAAATGACACCCATCGAGATCCAAAAGACCGAAAAACCAAGAAGAATTTGGACAAACTGGATCAACATCGACAGACAAGAAAGAGAAGATGAAGAAGAAGAGATCGGAGCCAGACTCATGCTTGCCAGGAACAGAATCCAGGGAAAGGACGAAACAGAGCAGCAAAATTCGATAGAAAACATACATTAATCGAATTTGAGGAAGGAGACCTCGTGCTGGCCAAAGCGTGCAACGTCAGCGATCCCATCAACAAAAAAATGGCGAAATTGCAACGTACATCCTCGAAAATCCCGAAACCGAGATTGAGAGAGGAATGTACCACGCCGCAAATTTGAAAAAATATCAAACATAATAAAAACAATGAAAAAGGATTGGCTGAGCATCATCGATTCCGAAAAATACGTTTCCGATAGTGAAAATATTAAAAACAAAAAGTTCTGCAACAAAAACCCATCGTCAATTCCGAAAAACACATTTCCGATAATAAAAAGGTCAAAAACAAAAAAGTTATGCGATAAAAACACGCTGTTGATTCTGAAAAACAAGATTCCGACGATAAAAATATTAATATTAACAAAGTTATTGACAATAAAGCATCTAAAATTGTTTATTTCACTTAAACGAACGAAAAAACAACAAGGAACATTCAAATCCACAAGAAAATCAACAAAAAGATTGAGAAAAAGGAATCGTCGAAAATCGCATAAGGAGTAGTTCGAGATTTCGCCGCCGGCGCCACCGTCGCCCGAAACTACAATTAGAGTTCACCCCTCTAGACAGAGGAAAGTTAGAGATTCGCTCACAGGTCCGCGTCATTCGAACGCAACGGTTTCTCTGTGACAAAATTTAACGAAAAAACGATTTAAAAACTGAAAGGAATAAGAAAAAGGTATGAAAATGAAATGAAAACCTTCCTAAATCCTGTAGAAATATTATTTCCACAAATAACATCCCAATTTATTCGAAAAACAGCGATAAAAGAAGGCGAAATTTCTAACGGCGATTGAGCAACAAGGAAACGGACGATTAAACTGTAAGCATCGAAAAACCATAATTTTTAGACAGTAAACCGTCAACAACAGTGAAATAACAATTAATAACGATAACAAAATAGGAAATGGACGCGGCTACGCAAACGTCAGAAATCGTGCGAAAGCATTTCTCGCAACAAACGGACGGGAAAAGCGGATGGGAAGAAAGAAAAGAAATTTTTTTTGAAATCGAGAGTTTGGCCACGCTGGAAATAAAAGAAGACAAGAAAACGGACAAAAAGGAGAGTAAAGATGTGGAAGTGGAAAAAAGGGACAGAAAGACGCAAACAAAGGCGTCAACGAAGGAAAAAGTGTCCCAGGCATCCCTGTGGAAGCTCCAACAAATTGAAATTGATGATTCCCGCAAAATCGAGCCAAATAAAATCCGGGAATTCATCGAGCGGCACGGAACTTTTGCCGAAATTCTCGAAGAACGTGAGATTCCTCAAGTCCTCTCGCCGATTGGAGAGACGTCGGCGGATGTCCTCCAGATTAATGAGGAACTGTCCGAGGAATGGAAAAAATGGAAGCCTGACGAGTTCCACTGGGGTGACGAAAACAAAGACGTCAATAATAATAACAAGGAACCAGGCAATCTAAAAGGAGGAAATCGAGGAAAAGGACGGAAAAGGAAAATCGAGGAGCAAGGAGAGAAAGAAATAAAAAGAAAAACACTCAACAAGATACAACAAAGAGACCTCGACACCCTCCAGCCAAACAAATGGCTTAATGACGAGGTAATAAATGCCTATTTGGGGTTGATCGAAGAGCGGGCGAGAAAAGAACCCGACAACTACCCAAATGTGCATACGATGAATACCTTTTTCTATCCTCGTCTGAAGGATGGTGGATATCAGGCGGTTCAACGATGGACGCGCCGAATCAGTGTGTTCCTCCACGATTTGATCCTCGTCCCCATCCACCTTCGGAACCATTGGTGCCTGGCAGTAGTGGATTTCCGGAAGAAAACGGTCAGTTATCTCGATAGCCTGATGGGCGAGAACAACCAGTGCCTCGAAGACATCTTCGGGTACTTGGTGCAAGAGCCAATCGATAAAAACTATAAAGCCTTCAAACCAGATGAATGGTTCTTGATTATAAAAAAGGATATACCCCCACAACGCAATGGCTACGATTGCGGGGTGTTCATCTGTTTGTATGCAGAGTGTATCGCGGCCAATCGGGAGTTCAATTTCGCTCAGGAAGATATTCACGAGAAAAGAGCGAAGATTGCAATACAGCTCCAAATGGGAGTAATCAATTAAGGGAGAGCAATTGTTTGTTTTGTTTTAATCAACCCT
Organism: Diadegma fenestrale; assembly: GCA_037043255.1. Taxonomy (NCBI): domain Eukaryota; kingdom Metazoa; phylum Arthropoda; class Insecta; order Hymenoptera; family Ichneumonidae; genus Diadegma; species Diadegma fenestrale. The sequence continues at coordinate 661,171 of CM073313.1, forward strand.
CATTTAATTTGTACAAACAGTTACAATTTTTTTTTCAATTGTTAATAACTTTTAATTCTGTACTAGATACAACACTTACGAATTGTTAATTCATAAATAAAAACATTTATTTATTTTTATATTACGAAATCCCATGTTGACGCGTTTTTTACTTCCCTGCGAACCTAGAATAAGAAACAAATCATAAAAATTGTAAACAAAATAAAAAATACTTAGAAATTACTGGTCATATGACCTTGGGAAGAAGAAAAACATGCTAGATCGATACGAAAACGTTTATTACAACATAAATAAGTATTACTTACCGCGAAAATCAGGGCGCTTGCTGGAAATTCTTAGAAAAAAGAGTGGGGAGCGAATGAAACAATTGTAATGAGTGAGTGGGGAGGCGCAAGAGCCAATAATGACTCAGAACAAAGAAACGCGAATAGCGGGAGAGAAAAGAGTGTGGAAAACGACTGTGCCAAGTGAGTGGGGATGAAAAAGAGCCAATAATGACTCTGATCTCTTAGAAACAAAGAACTCTCCGAGGTGGGGAGAGAAAAGGGGGGACAGAAATCGGGTATAAAAGCGCGAGCTCTTGGAGCTAACAGCAACCGTCTAAGACGAGCAAGTCGACTAGCAACTTCAGCTAGCCGAAGCTCTAGAGACAACAAAAAAAAAATCACACATCATGAGAAGCGACACCATCCCCCGCATTGAGTTGGACGAGGATATCGCTCCGGAAATTGCCTGCCTGACAACATTGGAAGGCACCCAAGAAGTCATCGTCCAGGAATTCATCAATCCAACGAACTTCTCTATCATTAAAGCAGATGATTGGGGGGAAATGTGCGAATTCGAACGTCAACTGTTCCTCGCACTATGAAAAAGACCAGTTTTTATCGGCCTTCACGACATGTATGCTGTCGTTGCTGGAAATACGGCCTCCCGAGGCATCCTGTACGACGTTGATGACGGAGAAGCTACGCTGAGGCTTATCGACAGAGGTTACACTTTCAAAACAGCTCTGGATGATCTACAAATGATGCCGGAGGACTTCATCGAAACGCCACACTTCACAACTAGGGCATACCTGCCCAACATCAAACCCAAAGGAAGGCCGCTATGGGATAAGGACATCTGTAGCCACCTCCGTGGATTGTTTATTGATAAACGCTGCCTGGTCACCGTCATCGCTCACCATCGTCTTGGGGTGTCAGTCACACTCAGATACCCTGAGAGCCAGATTAGTGTCGCTAACCAACTTTTATATGATGGATGGGCCCGAAGGGGGCAATACGCATTTCGCCTAGATTGGGACAACACCTGGGCAACCTACGAAGATGACGACGAGGAAGAAACCGACGATCCAACATCGGATGACGAGTCCCTGGAAGAGGTGGAAAGATAGGAAGAATCACCATCAACCGTGCCTCCAAGAAGAAGAAAAAGACAGTTTCACCCTCTTTTTCTTCTGGGGGGCATTGTAACGGCACGGAAACGCGACAGCTGACGATCCGCCCGGCGCGGCGTCCGTCGCTCGACTACGGTGGCGCCAAGCGGCCGATAGTCGAACCATCTCGCGGCTCGCGAAGACGCGAGCGAACAAAGTGGGGGAAAGCGATAAATTTGTGACAAAGGAGTGGGGATCACGCGTGCCTCATTCGATGGCGCGTCGAAGAGTGGGGACAAGAAGGACTGTGCGAACGTTATGCGCAAGCGCGATGAATGTTGAACGAATGCGAGCGAAGGATGAATGAGTGGGAGAAATTAATCTCCAATAACGTTTTGGCAAGCGCCCCACCACAAAGAACTCGAGCGAATAAGACGGCGAGTTATTTTTAGAATGAAGAACAAAGGATTCTGACAGTATAAAAGCCGGTGCAGAACAGCACTCGGCACTCATTCTTCTCCAAGAATTCAAAGCAGAATCTTGGACAGTAAGTACAGAGCTCTCTTCGCTCCTACAACGACAAACATAACCTTTCCAAATTTTCCTTTTGTGCATCGGCCACGGAGCAGTTCGGTTTCGTTCGGCTCCCGCAACCGGTGTACATTTTTCCTAACCTTTTTCTGTGTGCATCGGCCACGGAGCAGTTCGGTTTCGTTCGGCTCTCGCAACCGGTGTGCACTTCCTACATAAATTTTTCCTGTGTGCATTGGCCACGGAGTAGTTCGGCTCCGTTCGACTCCCGCAACCAGTGTGCATTTCCTAAAAAAACCTCAAGGGGATTCCGGCCACGGAATAGTTCGGCTCCGTTCAATTCCCGCAACCGGGATTTCCAATCCTTACCTTTCATTCTCTCTCCAACCGTACAATTTTTCGTTTGTAGGAGTGAAGGAGTTCAACGCAATTAAATTATTAAAATAAATCTATTGGTCAGAATTCTAATTAAAAACTTGTCAAAAATCAATTAGAGTCAAAAGCGTGCGAAAAACTTGTCTAATTCAAGAAATTGAATTGTAAAACCGAAACAAGCGTGCGTTTTCAAATAAAAGTTGTCCAAATCGATTATAAAGCAAGATTAGTGCGCTTTATTGTTAGGATTAATTAATTATAGTGTTGAACGAACACACATGCGTGCAGATTATAAAATAAAAGCGTATAAAACAGATCAAAAATTAGCATCTTGTCAAACGAGCATCTCTCGCATTTTCTTTAAGAAAAATAAAGTTATCCGCGTAATCTTAGCGTTATTAATCAACGGAAAAATAGTCTAGATTAATAAAACAACTTAAGATTGTATAGAAACAACGAGTTTTACTCGAATTTCAAAGAAAATAGGAAAGAAAAATGTAAATTACCGTAAATTTCCATAAATTACCACGTAAGCGGTAAAATGACCGCATAAATTTCCATAGAGATTTTTATGTCTAAAAATTCGTTTATTTTTTGCCGTTCGATTGATATAAAGGAAACACATGCAAAATAAACAGAACACGTGTGAATTTGTAAAATAACACGTAAAAATTGAATAAATCGTTTTTATTTCTTAAAATTTAAATGAAACTCTCGTTTTTTCTTCACACCTGGTTCTTTCTCTCAAAGCTCGAACCGACGCGTAACGAGAAGCGTCTTTAAGCGATTTCATACCGTTACAATATATAGATGATGAAAAAAAAATGTTTGCGATATTTTTTTTTTTTGGTAGGGAACGAACAAAATCTGTTCTTAGTGAGCGTTCATGATGGGAGAGGAGTACAGAAAATGAAAAAAAAATTGAAAAAAAAAATTAAAAAAAAAAAAAAAATTTCGATAATTTTTTTTTGGATAGAGAACGAACAAAATCCGTTCTTGGTGAGCGTCTACGATGCGAGAGGAGTAACCGGGACAAATTTCACGATCCTAACTTCATTGGTTTAGGCTGTGCGTTGTCTGTCAGTCAGTCAGTCAGTCAGTCAGTCAGTCATATATATATATACTAGCCTTGGGTACGCCCGCTTCGCTGGGCACACAATGGTCTCCAATGACACTGGGACCCCAACGAAAATGATTTTTTCATTGGGGTCTATATGATCAAATTTGGAAATTTGACTGACTGACTGACTGACTGATTGACAACGAACACCCTAAACCACTGAAGATAGGATCACGGTTCCAGCTAGTCCTTCCAGTCAGCCAGTCTTTTTTTTTGTGTGTCAGTCAGTGAGTCAGTCACGCAACAGTCGGAAAAAAACATTGCAAACATTTTTTTTTTGGATAAAGAACGAACGAAATCCTTTCTTAGTGAGCGTCTACGATGGGAGAGAAGTATCTGTGACGAATTTCATAACCGTGACAAATTTCACGGTCCTATCTTAAGTGGTTTAGAGTGTGCGTTGTCTGTCAATCAATGAGTCACTCACTCAGTCAGTCAGTAAGTCAATCACGCAATAGTTATATGTTGTGACGTTGTCACTTTTTCGAGTACCGTGGCCAGCTGTCGAGCCGCGGCGAGAGCTACCGGATCCCAGACTGGGACCGGCCTTTTCTTTTTTATTTTGATTTCAGCCCCCCTGAGAACGAGGAGGACCGAACGAGACCGACGAACCCGAAGAGAACATCAAGAATTCTTCCAAATATCTCCACGAACGCGGGCGAGCGACTCACCGATCGAGCGAACATAACATTCGCTCCAAATTCGCGTTTTTTGACCCACTTACGAACTTTTCCCTCCCTCCCCCGCGTGTCGATATTTCGTTTCCACCCTCAGCCCCTTTAGCCCCGCACTCACTCGATTTTCGGGGCAAACGTCGAGTCGCGGAAACCGTGTCACCCATCGTTCCTCCGACAAAGGCTTGTCCGTCGAGTCGGAGGAAACTCAACGGGTTCCGCGGCGTCGAGACGTATTTTCGACGATAACAACGCGACTTCGCCACGGCTGTTTTGACAGCCGTGGGCGCCGCCATCTTGATTTGAGCCTCGGTCTCGCGAGGCAGACAGCGTGGCGCCGGCGCCCGGTCGCGAGGCCAGCGTCGGCGCCACCTGTGTGCGATCTCGCGAGGCCGGCGCTCAATAACGGATCGATAATCAGCCGGCTCTAAAGCCGCGTTCTGATTGGCTATCGAGACTTCGCGAAGCTTCGAGAGCGTCCCGAGGAGCTCGAGGAGACGCTGAAGTTCTCTCTCTTCCGCTTCGGACTCGGCACGGTGCACATCGCGTCCCGTTTTTCGTGCTTTATTTTCGAGCTTTCTGTGCCAAATTATTCGAGTTAAAATATTTACGACGACCCGGCTTCCCTAAGGACCACTCTCTGGACCGTTTGGATTACGTTTCGTCATCGAGTTCTCCGATTTTCCTCTCAAAAATCGAGAAAACCGGTGAGTCCTTCGATTTTTACCGGGCGTGCGACGCCATTTTCCCCTTGTCGTTGACTCTTCCCAAACACCCAAATTTTCGTCATTTTCGTTCACTTTCTCGAACTTTTCGTTCGAGAAAGAGATTATTTCGTCGATCAGTCGACGCGACGAGTGTTGTGCCATCGAGTTTGCCCCTGTTGATTATGCGTGAAGCCATTTTTGCCCCTTTTTGTCCGTCATTCCCTCCCGTGATTTTTCGAGTCAGTGTTTCGCGTTTTCGAGCCCCGTCGTGATATTTTCTTGCATATTTTTCGACTCCCATCGTCGATCGCCCCCCCCCTCGTGTCCCTTTGTCATTAATTTAGCCCCATTTTTCGTGTTTTCGTGTGTGACGCGAGTGAGATTTCGCTCGATTCATTCAATCGGGTTCCGCCGACGCGGCCCGGTTCGAGCGTCCGCGTGGTTCGTTCGATCGCGTGGCTCGCTCGCGCGTCGTTCCCTTTTTTTTTGTCACTGGTATTGTAAGACGCCTGAGTTTCAGGGACCCTCTGTCCTTGCGTTTAAGATTATCGTGATTCTCCCTGAGCCAGTTCCATTAATTTTGATTAATTAAAAGCGTTTATTACTGTTTTTCGTTTGATAAATTTTGACTATTTTTGTAACGGTTGCTGGACCGATTGAACCAGCTGGCGCCCTCATTTTTACTGTATAAATTCCCGTTAAATAAATCTGAAACTTGTTATTATTATTTTAATTCATTTTTCGTGTGATTTATTTGTTTTTCTCCCTTATTTTCTCTTGCGAATGTGAAGAACGCGTCACAATGTATAACTAGCCTTTGGTACGCCCGCTTCGCCGGGCACACAATGGTATCGCACACAGATTGCCACATGACATATGTGGTACTGTGTAAAGGTATGCGTTTTCATTTTTTCACATAGGTTTTCCCACGCGACTTCGCTTGCGTTTCACAATATAAAATTTAATCTATTATTATTTTGATTTAATTCTCTACGAATCTGCCCTCAAAATGTAAAACTTAAAAATATCAAATGTGATATAGAGCGAAAAAAACTGTGGACAGTAATTTTTTTCTTTTTTTTATAGAAGGGAAATGCCAAGTTACGCACTACTGGCTCTAATTCTTTTATCAGGAACCCAGTCATCCCACTCATCCTGACTCCCATCTTCATTCGCTTGAGCTATCATCGGTATTGATAAAACGACCACATTTAAACAATTTTGTCAAGTTTTGTCGAGCCAAACATCGAATCAAATCGACACTGCAGTTCGCAACGTTGGGGTCAATGAAAAATACGCTTACCCTTAATTTTTTGTTAAATTGAAAAAATAATAACCCAATTTTCGTATCAATTTTGTGCTTGAATCATGAAAAACGATCGTTTTATCGTCTTGATTGAATATTGAATTGAATTAATGACTTTTGCTCGAAAAAAACCCGAATTTCGTTGCAGTCCAACGAAGCATATTTCAACATCGTCAAATCAAAATGACACTGAAATTCGTAACGTTGAGGTCCAACGCAAAATAATTTTTTCCTTAATTTTTTGTTCAATGTGAATAGAAACGCCAATTTTCGTATAAATTTTGTGTTTGAATCCTGAAAAACGATAATTTTATCGTCTCGATTAAATATCGAATAAAATTCATGAGATTGGCTCAAGAAAAAAACGAATTTCGTTGAATTCAAACGAAGCATATTTCAACATCGTCAAATCTGCCCATGTGAAGTCCTATGTGAAGAAATGAAAACGCATCCCCTTACACAGTACAGTACCACATAGATCATGTGAAAATCTGTGTTGGATACTATTGTGTGCCCGGCGAAGCGGGCATACCTTGTATATATATAGAACTAGCCTTGGGTACGCCCGCTTCGCTGGGCACACAATGGTCCCCAATGACACTGAGACCCAATGAAAATGATTTTTTCATTGGGGTTTATATGATCAAATTTGGAAATTTGACTGACTGACTGACTGACAACGAACACCCTAAACCACTGAAGATAGGATCATGGTTACAGTTTTTCTGTAGACCCCAATGCAAATGATTTTTTCATTGGGGTCTATGATCAAATACGGATGGGATCTATATGATCAAATTCGGAAATTTTTTTGTGCGTCGGTCAGTCAGCCCGTCTTTTTTTTTGTGTGTCAGTCAGTGAGTCAGTCACGCAACATTCGGAAAAAAAAAATTGCGAACATTTTTTTTTGGATAAAGAAAGAACGAAATCCTTTCTTAGTGAGCGTCTACGATGGGAGAGAAGTATCTGTGACAAATTTCATAACCGTGACAAATTTCACGATCCTATCTTAAGTGGTTCAGAGTGTGCGTTGTCTGTCAATCAATCAGTCACTCACTCAGTCAGTCGGTCAGTCAATCACGCAATAGTTAAATGTATAATGATGAAAAAAAAAATTTTTGCAATAATTTTTTTTTGGGTAGAGAACGAACAAAATCTGTTCTTAGTGAGCGTCCATGATGGGAGAGGAGTATAGAAAATGAAAAACAAAATTGAAAAAAAAAAAAAAAAAAATTTCGATAATTTTTTTTTGGATAGAGAACGAACGAAATCCGTTCTTAGTGAGCGTCTACGATGGGAGAGGAGTAACCATGACAAATTTCACGATCCTAACTTCATTGGTTAAGGCTGTGCGTTGTCTGTCAGTCAGTCAGTCAGTCAGTCAGTCAGTCAGTCAGTCAGTCAGTCAATCAGTCAGTCAGTCAGTTGCTATGGTAACCGTTGCCATGGTAACGGTTGCCATGGTAACCGTTGCCATGGTAAACGCTCAATTTCTCTAACGGATTTTTTTTTAATTTGAAAAAAAAAATTTTTTTTAGAATTGTGTTCGTCCTCTATCTAAAAATAAAATAATCTAAAAAATCTAGATAATTATCTAAAAAATCTAGATAATTATCTAAAAATGTATCTAAAAATTATCTAAAAAATCTAGATAAATATCTAAAAATGTATCTAAAAATTGTCTAAAAAAAAAATTCGCGATAATTTATTTTGGGATAGAGGACGAACAAAATCCGTCCTTAGTGAGCGTCTACGATGGGAGAGGAGTAACCGTGACAAATTTCACGATCCTAACTTTATTGGTTTAGGCTGTGCGTTGTCTGTCAGTCAGTCAGTCAGTCGGTCGGTCGGTCGGTCGGTCGGTCGGTCGGTTTTTTTTTGAATTTTTTGTTTTTTACGGAACTTTAAGAGTACATTATCAGAAAAAATCCAAAACCGTCTTTCTTCAATATTTCGCGTTTTTTTCTATAAAATGTTGATTTCCGAAAAACACGTAGCGATCGATTTTCTTGAATTTTTTTTCTAAAAAACTATAACTCACACCGCAATTTTTAAGCCTAGTCCCGTGATGGGTAAATGATGGGATCCATTTTTTTCGAATTTCTGAAATTTCATGTTTCTTTTTTAAACCACGTAGCAACCGATTTTCTTCAAATTTTCCGTTGAAATACTGTCATGCATCATGCAACGTTGGAATCCATGTTTTTTTGAATGTTAACATTTTTTGTTTCACTTACACTACCAACGAAAAGTTTCTGGACAAAAATTTGAAAGAGTGCCTGAACGGTTGACCTAGACCAATTTAACCAACGCCGTTTTGAAGAGGACGGTTCCACCTTCAATTTGGTTCTTTTTTTTAAATGTCTACGATTTTTTTTACACTCAGCACTCAGTTTTGAAAACGACAATTTTTTGTCGTTTTATATCACTGTTTAGAGTGGACCCCGTTTAGAGTCAAAATGTTTTTTAGGCATTTCTGTGGATAAAATCATAAAGGTAGAAGACGACGCTTCAATTTCATTTTTCTAAAATTTTCGTAAGATTTTTTTTTCAAAGATTTTTTGTTTTTCAAGAAAAAACGAAAAATCTTTCAGAAAAAACGAAAAATCTTTGAAAAAAAAATCTTACGAAAATTTTAGAAAAATGAAATTGAAGCGTCGTCTTCTACCTTTATGATTTCATCCACAGAAATGCCTAAAAAACATTTTGACTCTAAGCGGGGTCCACTCTAAACAGTGATAGAAAACGACAAAAAATTGTCGTTTTGAAAACTGAGTGCTGAGTGTAAAAAAAATCGTAGACATTTAAAAAAAAAACCAAATTGAAGGTGGAACCGTCCTCTTCAAAACGGCGTTGGTTAAATTGGTCTAGGCCAACCGTTCAGGCACTCTTTAAAATTTTTGTCCGGAAACTTTTCGCTGGTAGTGTAAGTGAAACAAAAAATGTTAACATTCACAAAAACATGGATTCCAACGTTGCATGATGCATGACAGTATTTCAACGGAAAATTTGAAGAAAATCGGTTGCTACGTGGTTTAAAAAAGAAACATGAAATTTCAGAAATTCGAAAAAAATGGATCCCATCATTTACCCATCACGGGACTAGGCTTAAAAATTGCGGTGTGAGTTATAGTTTTTGAGAAAAAAAATTCAAGAAAATCGATCGCTACGTGTTTTTCGGAAATCAACATTTTATAGAAAAAAACTCGAAATATTGAAGAATGACGGTTTTGGATTTTTTCTGATAGTGTACTCTTAAAGTTCCGTAAAAAACAAAAAATTCAAAAAAAAAAAACATCTCAATCGATCCATTTTCCGAAAAGTTACGGATGTTTGAAAAACAAAGAAGGATTTTTTTGAAAAATCGGTATCTCGAAAACGGCTGGACGAAAAAAATTGAAAAAAATCATGAAAATCTCTCTCAATGGGTATTATAATATAAAAAATTAACGAAAAAATCGGAGATGCTAAAGCAGAATGATGTCCGATTTGGCGTGGAATGCCCCATATATATAGATGAGAAAAAAATTTTTTGATAAATTTTTTTTTTCATTTTTTTTTGGTGGAGACCGAACAAAATCCGTTCTCGGTGAACGTTTATTGAGGTGGAAGAGTATAGAAAAAAAAATTGAAAAAAAAAAATTAAAAAAAAAAAAAAAATTTCGATGATTTTTTTTTTTTGATAGAGAACGAACAACATCCGTTCTTATTGTTAGTACTTGCGCCCCCTGTTCGCAATCGTCTTCTTCGTCTGTCTATTCGTACTCCGATGCTGTATACGAACTACCGTCATCTGAATCGTTTTCCTCTGCTAAAAAGCAGGTCGCTTGTTCCTGAATATTATTTCTATTTCCCGTTTCGTTATCATTTGTCGTTTGCCTAATCGTATTTTGTTCCGAGGTCGCGTCAGGAAGAGAGGCTTGCTCTAATCCTTCGTGACTTCGTTCGCGTTTTTTGGAGCCGGTGAAGGGGTTCGCTCGGGTCTGCGCGCTTCGTCTCGTCCGCGCGATCGCTCGCGTCTCGGAGGTGACCTTGCGCGTGTGTCGCACCGATCTGCGTAATGTCCTTCCCGTTTGCACTTATAGCAATAAACTACCGGATTCCTTTGGTGTTCCCGTTCGCTATATCTGTCTCTACGCGAGTCGTGATCCTCGTATCGTCGAGAACCGTCCTTGTTTCCGTAATAACGCGAGTCATAGCTACGTCTGTCTCCACTATTTCTACGATATCTGTCTGAATAGTGTGATCTGCGTCTGCCATTGTAATCGCGTCTTCTGTAACGCGGTGGCGATCTACGTCTCTCTTCCCCCTTCTGCGATGAAGCCGAGGATGAAGAGCTTGAATAAACGGAGGTAGATCGTCGACGCGTTTTCCGCGGAGTACCGGGAGCTGCGTTGCGTTTACGCGGTTTCGATTTTTCTTTTACGATTTGTTCCGTGTCAATTGCCTGAATTTTCGATATTTTCGTGTCCGTATTTTTTGATTGTTTTGCCTTTTCTTCTGTTTTTTCTTCAGTTTTCTTTTTTGAATTGCTTACCGATTTTCATGAGTTTTTACTTGATACTGAATTTTGCGAAATCTTTTCGTAAAGTCGTTCCACGACCGCCATTCTGTATGAAAGACTTTGTACCAGGAGTATGCGGTACTCGTCAATACTTCCGGAAGTACATTTAATGCGTCTGTTCTACGTATACCTGACGCGGTGATTTTGCGTTCGACTTCGTCTAAGAAATCGTCGGCGTCGAGTTTTCGTAGGAATTTCAGGTCCCAAGATTTAAAAATTTTATTCGAATTTCGCTGTCGATGACCAGGTTCGTTTATTTCCTCTCTATCAGAATTACTTCGCGCGTGCTCGTCTTGCGAGTTTGTTCGATCGCGCGTTTCTATTCTTTCGTTAAATTGCAAATGGCGAGGTTGGCACGTGGCCGATACTGCCGGTGTCGAGTGCGTTTGTGTAGTAGCGGGTTGACTCAATCTGTTAAATATCGAGAAAGTGTTTGCTGTCATTACCGTCGTTGTTGTTGTCGTTTGTGTGGCTAACGGCAAGCCGAACGTTTTTGTGTGGCCGAGAGCTGCTCGTCTACGCGCGCTTTGGATCGGGTCTTCCTCGTATTCCCATTGCGTTTCGTCGACCGAGGATGGCGCGATTTTTTCTTCTACCAATTTTATTTTCGCGTGTAATTCTTCTGCTAAATCCCTTGTTCGTTCTTCGATAAATCTGACTACGTTTGCTTGTAAATTTTCTATTTCGCGATGATTGTTTTGTGTATTTACTTGAATTGAATCTTTCATCATTAATTCAAATGCTGCGAACATTTGTTGCATTTGTTCGATCGTTTCGTTCTTTTTTTCGGGGCTCTTTGTATCTTTCGCGCGTTTGTGTATTTGTTTCGGGATGGCGCCTGTTTTTTCTGTTATTTCTTTATTATCGGGTTTTGTGGCGTTGTCAACTACCGTCGTGTTTCGTTCGTCTGCCGATGACGAACCTTTGCTAGATGACGAGGGTGAGCGCGAGAGTGTACGTCCCGCGGGTATCATGTTTCCCGATCGCAGATTTTTTTGCGATTTTTTCGAGTCACCCGATTGTGAGTCGCTCATTTTGCGTGTTTAAATAGAAATATTATTTACGAAAAGGAAAGAAAGAAGTTTTCTTTCGGGGCTACGCGCGAGTCTGGCCTTGGCGACAACGTGGCTTGCTTACTATACGCGCCTGTAGCTTACGCGTGATGGCCGGTACTTTTATGGCAAACCGCTCGCGCTTTGTTTACGTCGTCGTGCTCGGCTCAAAACTATATTGCTCTTACGCCGAAAGAAAGCGATTGACTCGAGTATCGCGCGATAATATTACGTATCGAGGGATACGTTGTTCGAGTTTTTCTTTTCGATTCTCGGATGTTTCTACGTTTCTTACAACGTTCCTTTGTTTTTCTATTTATGCCGTAGGATTAACGTAGGCAAGCAAAATTTGTGAGAGACTCAAGAACGAGGTTGATGAAAGAAAGAAAAAGAAATTTTCTACGTCTGATTTTATTTCCTCGAATTTTCAGACGCTTCGATATCGTAATTTATGGTATTTTTCCACTTTGATTAATTTTTGTTCACTTTCGTTTGGCAACTTTGATAATTTCTTTTAATATCTCTCGCAATTTTCACTGGCAAATATTTTACAATTACAAAAATTTATGCGTACGGACTTCGTAATTTTTTGGACAAAAATTTTGGTATCGATCTTGGGCGTTTGCACGGTATTGGCGTTTTCGACTGTGAATTTTACGTTAATTATTTTCAATCGACTGGGTCGCAGGCTCTCTTGGAGCTCTGGGCGTCGTTACGTGAAAACCTCAAAATGTTTCGAAAAATTATACGACCGAGTCGCTTGATTTTACTGAACGACGGACGCCATTAAGTGACAAAATTAATGGCCGACCATAATCGTGGGTGCTTTATTAAGCGTTGGGCGCCATTGTGTAACGAACTCGCCTCTTTTTCGCGCACAGACAGTGAGGGAATCGTTACAAGTTATACGCGGCTTAGAACGCGGTGCGTGAACCACGTTTGCGCGCGTTCGAGAGAAGCTACGGGATGGTTGGGAGCATGCGGGCACAAGTACAATTCTACGCGGTTTACCGCGGTCTCAATTATTCAATAAATTCGGGAGAGACTTCCAAACTTACCTTGTCGTTGTAAATGGCGGACTGGATCGGGAGCGCGTTCGGGGCCTCGGCTCGGAAATGAATCCTTTGACGCGTGATTAAAAGTTTGAATAAAATCTTTAATCTATTGCGTTCAGGCACGCTCGTCCGTACAACTCGTCCACGCTGACCGCGTGGCGAAGGTTTATCGCTTTTACAAAAGTCGCGAATAATCGCGCTGATGCGGATTATCACGCTTGATATACGCGTCTTGTACGCGTCTCACAATTGTCGTTAAATTTGACTCTATATGATCTCAAAGTTATGCGCGTTACAAAAATCTCCTAAAGTTTGCTTTGGAAATGCGTGCGTCTCCCAAGACGGTCGCGTAGGCTCTCTGGTCATCGATCGTTCCAATCGATCTCCCGCATCGACTTCCCGTCAGGGGAAGAATTCCCTGAGTCGATAAGTGGGGTCGAAGTGCGCGTTAGGGCTGCGCCCTACGCGTTAATAGATCGTCCTGCTGCGTGTCGCCACGAACGCGAAATATGCGTACGTTGACGCGACGTTGGAAATCGCGTGCTCGCGTAATTCATGAAAGAATAAAATAAGATATTCGTTAGGCGCTGCCAAAAATCGGCAAGCGTCTAACCAGGACCATATCGCGCATTTCCGTATTCACGCTTCTAGCGGCGCAGCAGTGCGTTTTACGAAAAGAAGTGGCGGATCGCCACACGTTACAAAAATGGTCAAAATTTATCAAACGAAAAACAGTAATACATAATTTTAATTAAGCAAAAATATTAGAACTGGCTCAGGGAGAATCAAGGGAATCTTAGACGCAGGGACAGAGGGTTCCTGAAACTCAGGTGTCTTATCATACCAGTGACGTCATAAAGGGGACAACGAGCGAGCGAGCCACGCGATCGAACGAACCACGCGGACGCTCGAACCGGGCTTCGTCGGCGGAACCCGATTGAATGAGTCACCCACAAAAATATGCGAAAACGGAGCTAAATAAATAAAAAAGGGAACACGAGGCGGGCGATCGACGATGGGGCTCGAATAATATGCAAGAAAAGGGCTCAAAAACGCGAAATAATGACTCGAAAAATGCCGGGAGGGAATGCCGAAACAAAGGGGGCAAAATGGCTTCACCGGGATTTGACGGGTAACGGACGCGTCGACTGACCGACGAAATAAACTCTTTCTCGAACGAAAAGTTCGAGAAAGCAAACGAAAACGATAATTTGGGAATTTGAGGAGCATCAGACGAAAAGGGAGAAAATGGCGTCGCACGCCCGGCAAAAATCGAAGGACTTACTTGTTTTCTCGATTTTATCGAATAAAACACGAGGATTCGGTGCCGAAGTAGTCCAAAAATGTTCAGAGAGTGGTCCTTCGGGAAGCCGGTTCGTCGTAAAAAAATTTAATTGGAAATTCTTCACAACAAAACTCAAAAAAAAAACTGGGCGAAAAACGGGACGCGTCCGTGCTTGGTCGAGTCCGAAGCGGAAGAGAGACAATTCCAGCGTCCTCGCGAGCTCCTCGGCACGAGCGCGAAGTTTCGCGAGGCCCGGGAGCCTCGACAGCCAATCAGATTGCGGCTTTGCAGCCGGCTGATAATCGATCGTATATCGAGCGCCGGCCTCGCGAGATCGCACACAGGTGGCGCTGACGCTGGCCGCGCGGCCGAGCGCTGGCGCCACGCTGTCTGCCTCGCGAGACCGAGGCTCGCGTAAGATGGCGGCGCCCACGGCTGTCATAACGGCCGTGGCGAAATCGAAGGGACGTTCCGAAAATTTGCGTTGACGCCGCGGAACTCGATGAATCCCTCCGACTCGACGGTCGAGCCTCTTGTCGGAGGGACGATGTACGACACGGGTTCCGCGACTTGGCGATCGCCGGAGAATCCGAGGTAAGTACAGGGCTAAGGCGGGAAAATAAAACATCTACACGCGGGGGAGGGAGGGAAAAATTCATAAGTGGGTCAACAGCGCGAGTTTGGAGCGAATTTAATGTTCGCTCGGTCGGTGGGTCGCTCGCTCTCGTTCACGGAAACATTGGGGGAGGGGGGGGGGGGGATTTTTGATGATTTTCGGTAGTTGGTCGTCTCGTTCAGTCCTCATCGACCATCGGAGGGCTGAAACAGAATAAACAAGAAAAGGCCGGTCAGTCTGGGATCCGGTAGCTCTCGCCGCGGCTCGACCGCTGGCAATTGGACCACACAAAAAGTGACAACCTCACAACCTAGACAAAAAACCATGAACCTAGACAACAAAAACTATGGAACCGTGGACCTACACATCAAAAACCATGGAGAAATATACCTAGATGTCGAAAACCATAGAGAAATATACCTGGACATCGGAAACTATGGAGAAATATACCTAGACATCGAAAACCATAGAGAAATATACGTGGACATCGGAAACTATGCAGAAATATACCTAGACAACGAAATCCATGGAGAAATATACCTAGACAACAAAAACCATGAAGAAATATACCTAGACAAAAAAAAACCATGGAGCCGTGGACCTAGATATCGAAAACCATGGAGCAGTCGACCTTGACATGGAAAACCATGGTACCTAGACAACGAAAACCATACGGAAAGACAGGCCCGATATAGTCTGTCTCTCTCGCTCAGTGGCGCGTGAAGAGTGGGGATACCACGTTTAGCGGAGCGGTCGACGTCACGGGTCGAAAATGTCCACCAGTCTCGCAATGGACGTATGTCCAAGCGTCAACGAGTGTAACTTACGCCCTTCCAACTCGAAGAAACTGTGAGACACAGAAAGCGTCCCAAACCTCGCGACCAAAATCTTCAATGTCTTTGGATTGGCTGAACGGATTCTCTTCCACCAAGGACCATTCGAAAGATAAAAAATCGTGGAAAATTCAAATTTACTATGAGATTTTTCCCTCAACCCGTTTTCCTGTAAAAACCATTTAAAGTTTCTGTGACGTCATAAAACGCCTATTCTACTGTATATAACAGTACGGCAGCTCTTGCCCTACGCTTACTTTTTAATGTAAGTTTTTCGTAATCTAAGTTTTTCTGTCGATTCGCCATTTTGTATTTAGGGGTTTCTTTTCTTTAAAACGTGTCTTTTTGGAAGATTTTCTTTCTTCTCGTTAATTGATTTTCAGACATCAAAATGATTTTCAGACAGGGAATACGTGTCCTTTTTTATAGATATCAAAATTTTTGGTGCTGAATTCCTTCCTCTTTTCCAGGGTTTTTTCACAATTCTTTATTTTGTTGGCGTTTGTTGGCCGGGCAAGTTCTCTGTGCGCATCCGCTCAACTGCTCAACATGCGATGGCAAACTTTAGTTTTCTACTTCTTGTATGACGTTTTCTGTCGATTTGCCATTTTGTATTTAGGGGTTTCTTTTTTTTGTGCCATGTCTTTTTGGAAGTTTTCCCTTTTTCTCGTTAATTGATATTCAGCCATCAATGGAATACTTGTCCTTTTATGGATATCAAGAATTTTTGATGCTGAGCGAAAATCGGGGGTCACGAACAAATGGACTTGTTCAGGCTTTTTTCCCCGTGGACGTCTTTATTTTCTCAGAACACTGAAGAAATAGGTTAAAGCAAAAGCCCAGACATTATGAATCTCACACCAACATTTTTTATATCTGACACTGTAGTTGTGGGGATTTTTTCTGATTTTCCAATTGCGGCCAACGAGGAGTTCCAAAAAAAATTCAAAAAATCATGTCGCGCTTAAATTTATTTTCAAAAATCTGAAAAAAATTCTAATTGCTTCATAGACTGAGAGTAATAATAGGAAAACTCGGAAACCAGATTTAAGGGGTTGATTAAGGGGGGGATTTAAAAAACAGTTTTTTGCGTCCGAAAAAATAAATCTACAAGAAAAATTGGGACGAATTCCGAAATATATTTTTTCATCGACAATACCACCCCGGCGAAAAAAGCTTCGACACGTCCATTTGTTGGTGATCCCCGTTTCCATTTGTTTCCACAGAAAAATCCAATCCTCCTCAAAAAATGGGACCTCCAACAAAATGAAGAGTAAGAAAAAACCCTAGAAAAAAATGGCTTTAAAAAAAAAAAAAGAAAAGACTAAAGAAATGACAAGAAAATGTGAATCGCTAAAAAGACCTTCCCGAACTACTCTTCTCAAAAAAATTGGAGCTCCTGAAAAATAAAGAATAGAGAAAACCCCAAAAAAAATTCAAAAAGATTGAAAAAAATACAAGAAATGCGGGAATGGTAGAAAAAAGTGAATGATTTTAGCTCAGCACTTAAAATTCTAATATCTATAAAATGACAAGTATTCCATTGATGTCTGAAAGTCAATTAACGAGAAAAAAGAAAATCTTCCAAAAAGACAGGTCTCAAAAAAAGGAACCCCCAAATACAAAATGGCGAATCGACAGAAAAACTTCATGCAAAAAATACAAAACTAAAGTTTGCCATTGTATGTTGAGCGGATGCGCACAGCGTACTTGTACAGCCCGAAATATTAAATTGAAGTGCTTTGTAAATTAAGGGAGACTTCGTTCTTGGAGTGCCATATTTCAGGTGTTTACATTTTATTTTATTTTTTTCAAGGAAACGAGTAAAGCTTTTTGAGTGCGATTTTTTCCTTGGTTTTATTCACGACATACAGAACCGTAAAAAATTTTTTTTTGAAAAGAAAAACCAAAATGGCGGGTTGCAGCTCCGCGAAAACAAGTCCTCAAATCCAACGGCTGATATTCTCCTGACCGCTGTGATTAACATATCGACCTGAAATTTGGAGGGCATACTCAGAAAATATGTCTTCACGGAATGACGGATTGTTTCTTCGATAGATACATTTTCGCATTCATTATTTATCTTTTTATGCGAAAAAAACGCGAAAATCCGATTTTTCAAATTGCCGCCATTTTTCAAAATTTGTAGTAAACTAAGAACCCATCCGTCATTCCATGGCCAAAGGTTCACACATTGATAATATGCTTTGAATTCGTCAACAAAGAGAGAGTAGTGATGTCAGCCGTTTAATTTGAGGACTTGTTTTCGCGGAGCTGCAACGGCCGCCGTTTTGGTTTTTCTTTTCCAAAATGTTGGGACGAGAGGAAGTAAGGAGAGAGAGCCGATGGATGCACTTTATTGCAAAAGGAAATTTTTATTTTAGGAGCGTACAGGTCCGTCGATGGTTTTAGAGGTTGTGAACTAATTAAAATGAAAACGGGGAGAAAGACAAAAGATAACGCATAACGATCGTCATCCAGTACGGGAGCTCTGTGATGACGACATCTGAGAATCGCACACGAGCTATCGGTTTTAATAAAACCAATAAAAAAATTTTTTTTACGGTTCTGTATGTCATGAATGAAACTAAGAAAAAAACCGTACTCAAAAAGCTTTACTCGTTTCCTTGAAAAAAAATAAAACGTAAACACCTGAAATATGGCACTCCAAGGACGAAGTCTCCCTTAAAATGCTGCGCTGGACAAGTACTCTGTGCGCATCCCCTCAACATACGATGGCAAACTTGAGACGTATCTTTTTGGAAGTGTCGAAGAGTAATCGTGGCCGTACTCGAGATCTCCATTTTTGTGTTTGGTTTGGTAAATAATTGTTTCCGGTCGGCGTGAGTTGTTTCCCAGGCAGAAGGATCGCAAAAGTATAAAATTGCGTGCGTGTGTGTGAGTGAGTGGGTCGGGATGATTGGCGCGAACGACGTTCAATAACTCGGCCGAGTAACTGAATATCGGGGGCTCGGTATTTCGAATAAAACATCGATGATTTCGATTTCCATCTTTAAGATTTATTTTCTTGTCCGTGAGTAGATGCACGCAGAGGATAAATTCGAGCTCAGTTTTAGATTGTCAAGAATGCAGGGTCCCAACCAATTTATGTGATAGCGTGCGAGATTTTGTTTGTGTGAGTGCACGATCCTTCATTTTCAACTGTAATTTTGTGTCCTCAATTATTCTCGTGGTCACCCCGCCCATCCTGCTACATGCAAGCTGGTCGACCTATGTCTCTTTTTCTCTTCACCGTCGAGTCGCTCTGCGACTGGCGCCCAACATCAATTTTTTCCATCCTTGATTTTGTTTGGAAATCGACGGAGAGGAGAGTAAGACTTTTGTCGCGTTTCAGGGTCTTGGAAAAATTCATCACAATACAGAAATCGTAAAATGTTTATGTCCGCTGTACTGCGTTGAAGGAAAACAACATCTCATAGCCGGATGCTTCGGCCGGCGGTTGTTCTATATTAATCGGAGTTATTTTGGAAAAGAGATATTAACGGGTGAAGTTGTCGTATCCTCTAGTTATTCTTGAGTTCAGTTGTTTGAGCATGCAGATATTTGAGCATACGATTGATTGATATAAATGACAGACAAACTTCTCGATCACAGATGTGTAAGAAAGAAATTAATCGAGATTGCAGTTCGTCATTCACGCAGTTAGTTAATTGTAGATATCTATGATTACAGATGTTTTGAATGGAGAAATTCACCGTAGAATTCACTGTAGAAGTTGTGACGTGGTGAGCCACCACGTCGTCGGGGTAGAAGTCTGGCCGCTGTAGCGACCATCCCGCAACCCACTTCCTGCCCGCTTCTGTGTCGTCGTCGTTCTTCCCAGATTTTTCCAGGAGGCGAGCCAGCGAACAACGCCAGAGAGGGACGCCGGAGACCGCTGCGACCTGGAACGATGGCAACATGAGGAAAATGAGCCTGCGACACACCCGGACCAACCCAACCCGCGACACCCGTCGAACACCCTCAACCCGTCCCCACCATCCCCAAGCAAAACCCCTAGGAGCCCAGGCCCAAACCTCCCCAAACAAGAGGAGCACGAATCCACTCACCTGGGAGACGACGGGTTTCCGGTGGCCAGGCGAGCCACGAGTCCACCACCAACTCCGTGGCGTCGTTGAGAATCACGCGGAGAATCATCGTCTCGGGAGGACTCGTGGCGTGAGAACTCGCGAGGTGCCGTACTGGGCCGAGTCGTGGAGCGTTCTAACCCCACTTCGAGTTTGGCTCGGACACCGTCGTCCAAGTCAAGCGGCCCCCGTAATCGGGAGCTCCATGGCGTCAAGGCCACGGCGGCAACACACCTCCATCATCGGGTACCGGGAGCCGAAGGTGGCGGCCGCTGCCACCGACGAAGAAATCGGGCGGGCCGCTCACCGTCGAACGTCGTATCAAGCTCACACCACGCACTACAATTGACAGGCCTGGGCGCCGCCATCTTGCCAAGCTTCGATATCCCGAGACAGCGTGGCGCCAGCGACCACCTGTGGCGCGGCTGGCGACCCCCCGCGAAGATCTCGGGAGTCGAAGCCGCGATCGATGGCCAATCGATTCGCCGAGTCCCTGACCTAGCCCTGTCGTGTTTAAAATATCTTTTTCTTGATTCGCGAGGATTTCGCGGGCTCCGTGCGCGCGCCGTTGGGAACGCGAGGAGCTCACGAGAGCCCGGAAATCCTCACTTCTACCCACGACGGCAACGAGTGAGCACGAAGTGATCAAAATTCTCTCTCATCTTTTCGACAAAACTAAAAACGGATTTAATTATCACACTCGGACACGAGCGATCGGGATTGGGAACGTTCGCGGAGAATAGCGTCAACTCGGCCGTATTTTTGGATTTTTCTTTTGGCAGTTCGCGTGCGACGGCATCACAAGGTAAGCCGACTCATTCACCGCGCTGCCCAAGCACGTTTTTCTCTCTTGTCTCGAGAAGAGACCCTCCTCAAGGGTCTCGCGCGGTCGATCGTTGCTGTCGATCGCATCTCGGAATATCACCGATTTTTCCACGCTTTTGCCGCGCAATTGTTTTCCCTTTTTGACGTCGCGTCTCGTGGCTTCACTCCGTGACGAACCCCGCGTAAAATCTCGAGCCGTTGCGCGCCGAGCACACCGCGTGGTCGGCCATTTTGACGGTAGCCCACGCCGCCTAGCCACCCCGTGCCGCTTACGAGCCGTCGCCGCCGTTCCTTTTTTTTTTCTTTGCTCGTACCCTATTTTTTTTTGCCCACACCCACGCGCCCCGTGGCGTGTCACCCTGTCCTCCCCCCCCCTTTAACCGTGTGTGTCGCGGGTATTGATAAGACGCCGATCCGTTCGGGAGCCTACGACTCGCTGGGAGACGGGTCCGTGTCGCCGCCTGAGCCCGCCGTGCGACGCGTTCCTACCGTTCGGCTTTCTTTTTCTTTTCTTTTCGTTTCGAATCGCGGTCTCTCTTTCTTTCTTTTTATTTGATTATCTTGCGCCACGATTTCCTTTCTTACTATTTCGAATCGCCGATTCCTTTTCTTTTCGGGACAAGACGAGCCCGTCGATTTCTTTTTGGATTTATTTTTTTTTTTTTGTACCGGTTGCCAGACCGTTACAACCGGCTGGCGCCCAAGACTCGTTTGTTTTCTTTCTTCGATTATAAATAAAAAGGGACCAATTATTTTTCTTTTAACTTGTGGGTATTTTTCTTTCTCTCCCCAAGCACTCCCCCTCCCTTCTCTCCTCGCGAGGTGAATTACGTCACAAAGTATTCAAGAAGAAGGATCCTATGAATAAAGTTGTCGTACTGCCGACGTTAGATTGTTAGGATCGGTATCAAAGAGTAACATACCTGTAGAAAACGCACCAGGGACATTCTTTTTGGTGTTTCTAACATTGGTGGACAGTCGTTCGAGTATAAATTTGTGGTAGAATCTGTTACGGAACGGTCCCACTCCAATATGGTGTTGTACGCGATGACCAGCCTGCATTGAACGGGCATTGTTATGGAGAATGCAATAAAGTCTCGACCCTATTTTTGTAATGAGTGTAGTTTTCGGGACTGTTACAAGTATTTCGTGGACATTTTATCCTTACCGGAAAATCGTGCGAAAGAAATCATGTGACACGCATTGTGTGACCTCCGTTAAGAGATGTCCGATGAATTTAGCGGCCTCTTTCAATCCACCTTTCAAAATGCATGATAAATGGTTCAACTTATGCTTGAAAATCACATGCGAAGAATCTACGGGGCAATTCATTTCCTGGTATTCACGAATGAGTTCATCTATACTGTCAATCCATGGTTCAATTATCTGGAAAAAAATCATATAAGTACGGCATAAAAACGTCGTAACAAAATTGCAAACAATGAAACAATCTTTGGAAAACATTTAATCAATCGGAATATTTCTGTTTTATTTATGGATTCATGCTGTAACGGTATCGGTACTCCGCAACCCATATTCACATTGTTCTAGTGACAATTTGTAATAGAAGAGGAAATGAATGCATTGGTTTGTCTCATTTTGTTTCCTCGTAGAGGAAGCTATGTGACGGTGAAATTTTTTTTTCGAGTTTTCAATGTCAATGTGCTGTGACGTTGTCAAATTATGTATCAACCTTCGTCAGCGTCGAGCCGCAGCAGGAGGCGCCGGATCCCTGGAAGAAAACCAGCTTCTTTTCTTTCATTTTGTTTCAGCTCTCCAACGGCCGTGAAGGACCACACGCGACACAACAAACTGGACATCTCATCAAAATACTCCCTGTAAAAAATGGTAAAGCCGGTATCGATGGGCGAGCGACCCACCGATCGAGCGACGACGAAACTTCCTCCGCACCCCCTGATAGGTTGCCCGATTTGTGTGATCCCTCCCCCATTTCCCGCGTGATAATATTTTGTCCCGGCCCCTTTCGCACGATCCCCTTAGCCCGGATCGCAAGGCAAAAAACATTTGTTTCCGTGACATTGAGACACATTCAGCCATTTCTTCGATACAAGAATAGAGTTTTTTTGTACCGAACCATAGTTCTTACATCGAAACCCATTTAACATGTTATCACCGGCATTGGCATTACCCGATACTCACCACGAGGAGGTTGCTCGGTCGGATTTTGAGTATCGTGTAGCCAACTTTGTCAAGAAGTGAACGGGGCAACTTTTGAACATCTGATGAATTAAAAGTTCACAAGACTGTTCCGGAAATTGCCCCGGAAAAATGCCGCTGAAAATTGATCGAGAGCGGGATGGACTCGTGCGGGAGATTTTTGCTGGAAACTGAAATAATTCGACACGAGAACAATATTAGAGAGTACACAATTGATTTATTTACCTATTTACACACTTTTTGAAAAAGGAAATGCGCGTTTGAGCGATTGCTATGCAACAAGTTGCTGCCAACACGTGTTCGCCGCGTGGTCGAGCCGGCCGAGATCTCGCAAATTATAAATTACAAAAAAAGGGAGTCAAAAATGCCCAAACGAGCTGGCCTGAAGAAAGCGATCGCTTCACGAGGAAAAGCCGAACACACTTTACTCTCGCGAACTGAATTTAATGAAAGAAAACTGGGAGATTGCACAAATTTGGGAGCGCGCACGTTGTCTTGTGTCGAGAGCCGGTTGCAGAAGGACGAGAAAAATGGCTTCGCTTCCGCTGTCGCGTTCTTCATGCTGGCGGCGCCACCGACCAGCTCGGCGGCGTCCAGCCAGCGTCGTCCTGAGCGCGATAGTGGTGACGCGCTTTGGGAGCGAGTTTCGGCGGGCCAATTTAAACGGCCAATTTCCAAACACAAGACATCAGCCTTTTTCGGGGCTACACGATACTCAAAATCCGACCGAGCAACCTCTTCGTGGTGCGTATCGGGTAATTCTAATGCCAGCGCTGAAATGTTGAATGCGTTTCGATGTAAGAACTATGGTTCGGTACAAAACGTAAGTTGCGCCGCGTGCGTCTATATACTCAAAATTGGGCCTTTTTCCGTTACGTTCAAACTTAAAGTGGTCGTCATTAAAAAACTCATCAGTTTATAAAAAATGTCATGACAGTTTACATATATATTGTAACGGCACGGATATGCGACAGCTGACGATCCGCCCGGCGCGGCATCCGTCGCTCGACTACGGTAGCACCAAGCGGCCGATAGCCGAACCACCTCGCGGCTCGCGAAGACGCGAGCGGACAAAGTGGGGGAAAGTGACAAATTTGCGACTAAGAGTGGGGATTGAGCGTGCCTCATTCGATAGCGCGTCTAAAAGTGGGGACAAGGAGGACTGTGCGAACGTTTTGCGCAAGCGCGGAGTACGATGAACGAATGAGAGCGAAGAGTGAATCGAAGAGTGAATGAGTGGGAGAAGAGAATCCCCAATAACGTTTAGCAAGCGCCCTACCACAAAGAACTCTAGCGAATAAGACTGCGAGTTATTTTTAGACTGGAGAACAAAGGATTCTGACAGTATAAAAGCCGGTGCAGAACAGCACTCGACCTGTGTGAACCTGGCACCCTAATTGAGAAAATCGATTTTTTTTTTAACGCATTATTGAAGAGCTTGGTATGTAGTTGATTGTAGTAGAAAAAAATTTGTTTGTAGTTTGACCGAAAAAAAAATATAGGTCACCTAAAAATCGCTATCCCCCGGATTTGGAAAAAATTAATTCTAACGGTTGATTCATATAGGAAATCGTTAGTAGTTGTTTGTAGTGACCGAATTTTCGTTTGTAGTTTTTAAAATTTTTTAT
The DNA here is from genome assembly GCA_037043255.1 of Diadegma fenestrale. Lineage (NCBI taxonomy): Eukaryota > Metazoa > Arthropoda > Insecta > Hymenoptera > Ichneumonidae > Diadegma > Diadegma fenestrale. Next base: position 685,383 of record CM073313.1, read on the forward strand.
TTTTCAATTTTTTAATTTAAAAAAATTTTTTTTGTTTTTTTTTAATAATTTTTTTTCTTTTTCTCAGTAGTTACTCGTTAGTAAACCTGGTGGTTCAATAGAAAACTCCTCCACTACAAACCTTGTAGAGGAAAACCCGAGTAGAAGGCATCAAGTTGAGAGAAAACTCACTTTGAAGTAATTGCCACTGAATTACTCCGGTTGTGAAGATTAGACGATTACTACAAACGTCAAAAATGACTTAGAGATGCTCCTAGAGGTTTGTAGTGGAGAAATTTTTAATTGTAGTAGAACGGAAGTTGATGAGAAGCGATCAACTTGAGTCAAACTCGCTTTGGAATGATTTCGAATGAAATACTCCTTGAGTCACACTCGATTTGGAGTGATTCCGAGTGAGTTACGCTGGTTGCGAAGACTAGACGACTCCTACAAACGTCTCAAATCACGTGACGATACTCGTAGAGGTTTGTAGTGGAGAGATTTTCGATTGTAGTGAAGGAAAACCTGAGTAGAAGACATCAAGTGCAGAGAAAACTCAGTTTGGAGTAATTGCTACTGAATTATTCCGGTTATAAAGATTGGACGACTACTACGAACATCAAAATAGACTCGAAGATGCTCGGTGAGGTTTGTAGTGGAGGAATTTTTGATTGTGGGAGAAGGGAAGTTGATAAGAAGCGATCAACTTGAGTCAAACTCGCTTTGGAGTGATTGTGGCTCAATTACTCCGGTTGTAAAAATGAAACAACTACTACAAACGTTGAAATATATCCGAAACGGCTCGTAGAGATTTGTAGTGGAGGAATTTTCAATTGTAGTAGATCAAAACTTAACTTAAAAGCTATGAAGATGACAGGAAACTGATTTTGGAGTGATTTCGAATGAAATACTCCGGTTGTGCAGATCAGACGACTACTACAAACGCCAAAAATGACTCGAAGATGCTCGTGGAGGTTTGTAGTGGAGGAATTTTTAATTGTAGTAGACCGGAAGTTCATAAAACCGACCAATTTGAGTCAAACTCGCTTTGGACTGATTCAAAGTTAATTATTCCGATTGTGAAGATTGGACGACCACTACAAACGTGAAAAATGACTCAACGATGCTCGTTGAGGTTTGTAGTAGAGGAATTTCCGATCGTAGTAGAACGGAAGTTTATAAAAAGTGATCAACTTGAGTCAAACTCGCTTTAGAGTGATTCCGAGTGAATTACTCCGATTGTGAAGATTGGACGACTACTACAAACGTCAAAAATGACTCAAAGATACTCGTTGAGGTTTGTAGTAGAGGAATTTTCGATCGTAATAGAACGGAAGTTCATAAAAAGCGACCAATTTGAGTCAAACTCGCTCTGGAGTGATTCCGAGTGAATTACTCCGATTGTGAAGATTAGACGACTACTACAAACGTCAAAAATGCCTCAAAGATACTCGTTGAGGTTTGTAGTAGAGGAATTTTCGATTGTAGTGGAACGGAAGTTCATAAAAAGCGATCGACTTGAGTCAAACTCGCTTTGGAGTGATTCCGAGTGAATTACTCTGATTGTGAAGATTGGACGACTACTACAAACGTCAAAAATGACTCAAAGATCCTCGTTGAGGTTTGTAGTGAAGGAATTGTTGATTGTAGTAGAACGGAAGTTTATAAAAACCGACCAATTTGAGTCAAACTCGCTGTGGACTGATTCCGAGTGAATTACTCCGATTGTGAAGATTGGACGACTACTACAAACGTCAAAAATGACTCAAAGATACTCGTTGAGGTTTGTAGTAGAGGAATTTTCGATCGTAATAGAACGGAAGTTCATAAAAAGCGACCAATTTGAGTCAAACTCGCTCTGGAGTGATTCCGAGTGAATTACTCCGATTGTGAAGATTGGACGACTACTACAAACGTCAAAAATGCCCCAAAGATACTCGTTGAGGTCTGTAGTAGAGGAATTTTCGATTGTAGTGGAACGGAAGTTCATGAAAAGCGATCGACTTGAATCAAACTCGCTTTGGAGTGATTCCAAGTGAATTACTCCGATTGTGAAGATTGGACGACTACTACAAACGTTAAAAATGACTCAAACATGCTCGTTGAGGTTTGTAGTGAAGGAATTGTTGATTGTAGTGGAACGGAAGTTTATAAAAACCGACCAATTTGAGTCAAACTCGCTGTGGAGTGATTCCGAGTGAATTACTCCGGTTGTGAAGATTGGACGACTACTACAAACGTCAAAAATGCCCCAAAGATACTCGTTGAGGTTTGTAGTGGAGGATATTTCGATTGTAGTGGAACGGAAGTTCATAAAAAGCGATCGACTTGAGTCAAACTCGCTTTGGAGTGATTCCGAGTGAATTACTCCGATTGTGAAGATTCGACGACTACTACAAACGTCAAAAATGACTCAAAGATGCTTGTTGAGGTTTGTAGTGAAGGAATTGTTGATTGTAGTAGAACGAAAGTTTATAAAAACCGACCAATTTGAGTCAAACTCGCTTTGGAATGATTCCGAGTAAATAACTCCGATTGTGAAGATTGGACGACTACTACAAACGACTCAAAGATACTCGTTGAGGTTTGTAGTAGAGGAATTTTCGATTGTAGTAGACCGAAAATTCATAAAACCGACCAATTTGAGTCAAACTCGCTTTGGACTGATTCAAAGTTAATTATTCCGATTATGAAATTTGGACGACTACTACAAACGTGAAAAATCACTTAAAGATACTCGTTGAGGTTTGTAGTAGAGGAATTTTCGATCGTAGTAGAGCGGAAGTTCATAAAAAGCGACCAATTTGAGTCAAACTCGCTTTGGAATAATTCCGAGTAAATTACTCCGATTGTGAAGATTGGACGACTACTACAAACGTCAAAAATGACTCAAAGATGCTTGTTGAGGTTTGTAGTGAAGGAATTGTTGATTGTAGTAGAACGAAAGTTTATAAAAACCGACCAATTTGAGTCAAACTCGCTTTGGAATGATTCCGAGTAAATAACTCCGATTGTGAAGATTGGACGACTACTACAAACGACTCAAAGATACTCGTTGAGGTTTGTAGTAGAGGAATTTTCGATTGTAGTAGACCGAAAATTCATAAAACCGACCAATTTGAGTCAAACTCGCTTTGGACTGATTCAAAGTTAATTATTCCGATTATGAAATTTGGACGACTACTACAAACGTGAAAAATCACTTAAAGATACTCGTTGAGGTTTGTAGTAGAGGAATTTTCGATCGTAGTAGAGCGGAAGTTCATAAAAAGCGACCAATTTGAGTCAAACTCGCTTTGGAATAATTCCGAGTAAATTACTCCGATTGTGAAGATTGGACGACTACTACAAACGTCAAAAATGACTCAAAGATGCTTGTTGAGGTTTGTAGTGAAGGAATTGTTGATTGTAGTAGAACGAAAGTTTATAAAAACCGACCAATTTGAGTCAAACTCGCTTTGGAATGATTCCGAGTAAATAACTCCGATTGTGAAGATTGGACGACTACTACAAACGACTCAAAGATACTCGTTGAGGTTTGTAGTAGAGGAATTTTCGATTGTAGTAGACCGGAAGTTCATAAAACCGACCAATTTGAGTCAAACTCGCTTTGGACTGATGCAAAGTTAATTATTCCGATTGTGAAAATTGGACGACTACTACAAACGTCAAAAATGACTCAAAGATACTCGTTGAGGTTTGTAGTAGAGGAATTTTCGATCGTAGTAGAACGGAAGTTCATAAAAAGCGACCAATTTGAGTCAAACTCGCTTTGGAATGATTCCGAGTAAATAACTCCGATTGTGAAGATTGGACGACTACTACAAACGACTCAAAGATACTCGTTGAGGTTTGTAGTAGAGGAATTTTCGATTGTAGTAGACCGGAAGTTCATAAAACCGACCAATTTGAGTCAAACTCGCTTTGGACTGATGCAAAGTTAATTATTCCGATTGTGAAAATTGGACGACTACTACAAACGTCAAAAATGACTCAAAGATACTCGTTGAGGTTTGTAGTAGAGGAATTTTCGATCGTAGTAGAACGGAAGTTCATAAAAAGCGACCAATTTGAGTCAAACTCGCTTTGGAATGATTCCGAGTAAATAACTCCGATTGTGAAGATTGGACGACTACTACAAACGACTCAAAGATACTCGTTGAGGTTTGTAGTAGAGGAATTTTCGATTGTAGTAGACCGGAAGTTCATAAAACCGACCAATTTGAGTCAAACTCGCTTTGGACTGATGCAAAGTTAATTATTCCGATTGTGAAAATTGGACGACTACTACAAACGTCAAAAATGACTCAAAGATACTCGTTGAGGTTTGTAGTGGAGGAATTTTCGATTGTAGTAGAACGGAAGTTCATAAAAAGCTATCAATTTGAGTCACACTCGCTTTGGAGTGATTCCGAGTGAATTACTCCGATTGTGAAGATTGGACGACTACTACAAACGTCAAAAATGACTCAAAGATACTCGTTGAGGTTTGTAGTAAAGGAATAGTTGATTGTAGTACAACGGAAGTTCATAAAAAGCGACCAATTTGAGTCAAACTCGCTTTGGAGTGCTTCTGAGAGAATTACTTCAATTGCAACCATTGGACGACTACTACAAACGTCAAAAATGACTCAAAGATGCTCATTGAGGTTTGTAGTGAAGGAATAGTTGATTGTAGTAAAACGGAAGTTCATAAAAAGCGATCAACTTGAGTCAAACTCGCTTTGGAGTGATTCCGAGTGAATTACTCCGATTGTGACGATTGGACGACTACTACAAATGTCAAAAATGACTCAAAGATACTCGTTGAGGTTTGTAGTGGAGGAATTTTTGATTGTAGTAGAACGGAAGTTCATAAAAAGCGATCAACTTGAGTCAATCTCGCTTTGGAGTGATTCCGAGTGAATTGCTCCGATTGTGAAGATTGGACGACTACTACAAACGTCGAAAATGACTCAAAGATACTCGTTGAGGTTTGTAGTCGAGAAATTTTCGATTGTAGTGGAGGAAAACTTGAGTAGAAGGCATCAAGTTCAGAGAAAACTCAGTTTGGAGTAATTGCCACTGAATTATTCCAGTTATAAAGACTAGACGACTACTAAAAACATCAAAATAGATTCAAAGATGCTCGTAGAGGTTTGTGGTGGAGGAATTTCCATTTGTAGTCGACCAAAAGTTGATTAGGAGCTATTAAGTTGACAGAAAACTGCTTTTGGAGTCATTTTAACCTAAGTACTCTGTTTGTGAAGATTAGACGACTTCTGCAAACGTCGAAAATCACTTAACGATGCTTGTGAAGGTTTGTAGTGGACGAATGTTCAATATGACACTGAAGTTCCCAACGTTGGGCCCAACGAAAAATACAATATCTTTTCATTTTTGGTTCAATTAAAAACTGAAATTGACCATTTTCGTATCGATTTTTTATTTGAATCCTCAAAACTGATCATTTTATTGTCCTTATTTAATATTCAATAAGAATCGCGAGCTCTGCTCAAGAAAAAACCGAATTTCGTTGCATTCCAACGTTGCAAACTTCAACATCGTTTTTCAATTGTAGTTATTCTTTGCGAACGTATTCGCTGTTCGTAATGTTTTTTCCCGCTCTTGGCATCACCCAAAACCGACGACGAGGACGTGGCGGAAAACCGGTTTCATTTTTTTTTCGTTTTTTTTTTTGTTTTTTATTTTTTTTTTGTTTTTCATTTTTTATTTTTTTTCTCGTTTTTTATTTTTTATTTTTTTTTGTTTTTAATTTTTTATTTTTTATGTCGTTTTTAATTTTTAATTTTTTTTTAAATTTTTTCTTTTTTTTTTCTAATCTTTATTCTGTTTTCTTTTTTGTTGTTTATTTTTCAATATTTTCCATTTTTTTTAATCTTTGTTGGTGTGCGTACATCTTAATGTTTCGATCTTCTTTAAGATTTTGTTTTCATCTCGGAATGATTAAGAGTCAATCGAATCAATGTGTTTGGATCCTGAGTAGAACTAAAGCCCCAATCTATATTTGGACGTAGAATAGCAATGGGGTTCGACGTTGTTTCAGTATTTCCCGATTGGTAATCGCCATTACTCTTCGCGATGAACAAAGGTCGTTGTGTTCTTCCCACGTACCAGATGCTCGTTTGATGCAAGCGTAATAGTGCCCAGAAACGAAAATCACAACTGAAACCAGTCTATACTGACGATTGCAGTAATTCAGATTCTCAGGAATTTCCGAAAGAGTGAATTGTTTCCTGCAATTTGCGAGACCATGCCGTGCAGCAAGCAACTCGATTTCGGCAGCTTCGAGATTAAGAAAAATGTGGTTTCCTCCAGCAACCGTCTTCGCAACATTGGTTCCTTTACAAAAGCAACACTCGCTTCCTGTTTTAGATAAGTGATATTCTGCAGACTGGCTTACAGCTTGCTGTAGGCCTTTCATCGCATCTTTGAAAATCGGATCTGGATTAAGATCGAGGACTGGAATAATAGTTGTTTTTGTCCGCTGGCAATCACTACAACAAACTTTGATCTCAAGTGACGGAGTGTTTGGTAAAATATACGACTCTATCAGGTTAGCGATGTTGATTTCGCAATCTAACACTCCATTCTTGATCTCTGATGTGTGCCTCAAAATTTCGAATCTTTTGTTATATATTTTGCAACATGAACCAGATGTCGACAATGTTTCTACGAAATCATGCAAAGCAATCTTGGACTTAGCGATGTGATCGTGATACGTTGCGAAATCGTGAAAAGCAGCTAGCATACTTTGCGCGGTAGAATCAAATGCACACGTGTTTCGCACAGCAATAATTACTTTCCCGATTTTCACAGGGCTCAGGCTATTGCCATTTACAAGCAGAGGCAAAGCCAAGCTGAATTTTGGCCGCTCGCGTATTATTCGTATATCAGGGCATGGTGTCAGATATTTCCCCCGTTTTTTTAGTCGACCTTGGGTTTTCGGTTGGATTGGTTCTGTTTTTTTTGTGAGACCACGCCAGTTCTCGATCTCATTGAGGAAAGCCATTGAAACCTGTTCTGGTTCAGTCGAAACATCGTCTAATGAACCCACAAGAGTCGTGTCGTTTTGCTTTTTTTGTTTTTCCATCGAATCGTGTTCGGTCGTACCGTCGCCGTCATCTTCGCATGCACGCTTACGCTTGTATTGAACTTCACCTTCATCAGCATTTCCGTGATCGAACTTAGGTTCCAGATAATGTTCACATCCTTGCTCTCGTTGCAAGTCTTCTGTTACCGATTGATTGAATACGTCCTCCTGGTGGAATACGCTCTCGATTGTTGACGTCGGAGACTGCATTACCAGGGTAGCGGATGCTTTCTGAATTGGATCAATCACTCGAGGTGTCGAATGTGGTACTTTGAGACGTTTTTTTTTAATTTTCTTACTGTCAGCATTCAACAAAATCGTAGTGCCCGCCAAGTTTCGTAGGTGAATAACGAGAACCTTGTCTATTCTAATCGCTTTTCCTTTTTTGAAGACCAGATCTTTTAATTCCCGGAAATACTCCTCGCTGCGAGCTGAACTCGAAACAAGTCGTGAGTCATTGTCATTAGGTAACTCTACGAGCGTTGAGCTGTTCGGATGATCCCCAACCATCACAGCAGTCCACAGAACAAATTGTTTGACTAGTTTCAACAATCGAGAACCGAACTCGGAGCACTGATACGGATTTAATCGTCCGTGTTTGAGGTCATTTTTGCTATTTGACTCGATTTTTTTAAAAATAACTTCGACTGCAGTACTTGAATCCAATTTGGTCTCTGCGTCGACGTCGTTGAATCGCTCCAACAAACTTTCTTTTTCGTCCTGATGGCCGTTGAGTTCGTCACCACCGTTATCAGGAAGTTTGTACGATTTCAAGCGTTCTGTTACTCGATTCTGTGCTGCGAAGCAATGGCTGTTTTTGTTCTCAATATCTTCGTGCGTCGCCAAAGCAATGGTAATTACGTCGGTACATAATTGAACAAAATCGTTGATTGACGTGCATGTGGTCAGCAGACCCACGCAGCGGAGGTAAAAATCTTTCTTCTGGGAACTCTCGTGATTGAAACATTTCCAACGCGCCACCATTTTTATGAAGTGAGCAATGTCGAGTCGAATTATACATTCTGGTGAGTTCACTCGCACAGACGAACCGTTCGGGTCTAGGACAAGACATTTTTCAATGTATGTTTTCAAATTCATGTCGTTAAACGCGAGTGACGTAGCGTTAAGAAGTGCGAGGGAATAGTCTGTTACTACTTGTTTTGGAGGTGACCCGCCAAAACGTATCCACTCTCGCATCCAATACGTCAATGTATTTGTGTCGTGTTTCTCGGATATCAATTGAAATAACGGCAAAATCTTTCCACGATATCCACAAACAGCTTGGTAGAGGTAAACGACAGACTTTGACCCATCCGGTTTTTGTATTTGCTTCACCAAGCTGCCCGTAGCGTCAATACTGATGCTTCCAACATAGTCTTCCTTCAGAAATTGTTTATACATGTACAACTGAGTCGGAGTCCAGTACATGACGTAAAATTTATCCATACAGATCTCGTGAATGCAGCCACTGAATTCCAACCCGTACTTCAGGTCCCACACCGAGGCAAGAGCGGATTTGACTTTAAATAAACCCAAGTCCTTATCACGACTTTCCTGCTTTGCTTTACGGACAACTTCTTCAGACGGTATGTTAGCCGGAATAACATCCCCAAACTCCATTAACCTATTCGCCTCTTCACGTCGCCAAGCGTAGGTCGATTTTCCTTGTAATTCTTTGCCAATTCGCATTCGTCTTTCTCCACTTACCTGTCGTTTATTTTGATGCGCTACTCCACGAGAATCGAAGGTAGAAATGTGTAAAGTCGTCCCGCTGTCGGTTGGTTCATTCTGACAATAGATGTGAATTTTTGATCCACATTCCGAACAACTGCCTTTAACCGTCAGAAACGTCTCGCCTGGGTTTCTATTAATTTTCGCGTTTTTGAACGCGAAAGGGCAGGGCAACTTCATGTGGCTCCATAAAATATCGTAGAGAGCGTCTGTCCAACCGATAACGAGAACCTCGTATTCACGTTCCTTATATTGGACTACATGACACTTGAGAGCAGCCCATTCACTTTCCGAAATATTGATGTCTTTACGTAAGGCAGGCAAACAGCAGTTAGTTTCACCGATCGACCAATTTGGATCCTGTCGTGAATCATCATCCGCATCGTCACCCGTATTGTCAACATTAGTGCTATCTTCCGTCAACCCCAGCGTTTCAATCCCGTGGATTTTATTGAAAACGTTGTGCCTGTTTTGGGACAAGTATAGATACAGATAGTCTTTCGACATCTTCCCGTTCATTGCAAGGGTCGCTGTTTCCCAAACATCGTGATTCCATGGTAAAATAGTGCCTTTGTCATCGATGAATCGCAAATGTTTTAAAGTATCTAAAATAACATGCGGCGGATTTGCCGCCGCTCGAGGCATTTTCAACCGAAACTCAACACGAGTCCTACGAAACGGTTCCAAATTATTCAACAATGTGACCTAACAGCTGCGTTATGTTATTATGAAGCTGTTGCTACACTCTCCAGCCACTTGTCCTACCGCGAACAATTACACGAGAATGATAAACATCAAGTCAAAATACAGATACACAAAATCGCCGTCGGACACTGTGCTTAATAATACCTCGAATTTTTTTTTGCGAATGGGAACAAGAACTTTTCGACTGCAAGCAACGTGAAAGAATTCTGGTCCAGAATCAACTACTATACTCAAGTACCGACTAAGCTAAAGGATGGGAGTTCTTCCGTGTGCGACTTATTTTTTACCCTTTGGAGCACGCATTCATTTTATCTACGATTAGCTTAAAACTTTGCACTTGAGGGTTTTCGAGGTGACTGATTACAAGTCTGCAATAAAAACTTGATAATTCAAGTGGCGGATTCAATATAAAGGATCATGAATGGAAAAATTGTTTGATAAAAGCGAAATTTAGTACCCGAGAATTTTCTGAGTAGCTGCTTACAAATTTGCATTTGAAATTCAAGATTCAAGATGGATCCAATATCGTGGACAACGATTGCACAAATTGTTTGATGAAAGCAGCAGTTGATACTCGGAACTTTCAGGGTTGATGATTACGACTCTGCACTGAAAATTTGGGGATTCAAAACAGGGATTAAATATGATGGATCAAAATGCTGGAAGTGGCTTGATAAAGATGATTTTCCGTATGCAAGTGTTTTTTGTTTAGTTGCAATATATAATGATAAAAAACAAATCTGGCTTAATCACTGAAATATGGAGCTAGAAACTCCCTACGTCCTTGCCGTTTGCTCTGGGTAATGCTAAAATTGTAATTCTACCAGAAATTTAGTATAACAGGATCAACATTCACTCCCGCTCTGAAGTATGTGTTCACCCTGACAATTTTTCAGCCTCGGTAAAAGTTTGATACCCCAGTGGGGAACGGTCGTAATCAAATTAAATGAACGTCGTTTTGAAGAGGATAGTTTTAGCTTTGATTTGCCATGTAGGATAATTTTTTGCGATTTTTTCCTTAGCCAGCACGCTCTATTGAAAAGGGCAGTTTATCGACGAATTTTTGGGCCTTGCAAATGGGAAATGGGCTTGGAATGGGGTCTAGTAGCAAATTTCCTTGACAATCTTACTTGCGATAGTTTTGAAGGACATTTTATACCTCAATTTTATTTTTTTAAAAATACCGTGCGATTTTTTCTCGCAAAAATATTTTACTTATTGGCGAAATTTGAGAGTTTTAGTAATCGCGGATTATCTCATAAACGGCAACGGACAAAATGTCAAGAGCGTGGAAAATTGCGTAAGGTCATCATGGACTTGCTATAATTATTGTAGAAATTTCCTTCAAATTTTTCTTTCTTTTTTTTCAAAAGAAGAAAAAGTTTTTTTTAATGATTCCAGACTCAGTCAAAACTACTCTAATGTTTCTATGCAATAATTTTTTTCGGGGGTAATGTAGTTTTTCGATTCATCCTATCAACATCTCCACGTCATTCAATCATTTACATTGGTCGTTATGTGCCGTAAAACCTGTTTTATTCAAGAAAAACAGAGCGGAAGTAAGTGTCATACCAAGATGTCACAATGCTTCAAAGGGTTAAGTTACCAGAATCTGGAAAAACGGCTCGACGGCAAGTCTTGGAAAAGAACGTAGCGCGAGCCTGAGCGTTCTCTTAGATACGCGGATATGCCGGCTTTAGGACTTCACAGTGACCCCTAATTTGTTCTCCATTAATTATTTTTGGTTCTGACCAAAAATGGTTTTGACTTGAGAGTTTGACTCAAGTTCATCGCTTCTCATCAACTTCCGATCTACAATCGAGAATTCCTCCACTATAAACCTCAACGAGCTTCGAGTCTATTTTGACGTTAGTAGTAGTCGTTTAATCTTCACAACCGGAATAATTCAGTCGCGATTACTCCAAACCGAGTTCTCTCTCAACTTGATGCCTTCTACTTAGGTTTGACTCCACTGAAATAGAAAATCCCTCCACTACAAACCTCTACGAGCATCTTTGAGTCATTTTTTATGTTTGCAGTAGTCGTCTAATCTGCACAACGGGAGTAATTTAGTCGAAATCACTTCAAACCGAGTTTGACTCAAGTCGATCGCTTCTCATCCACTCCCGTTCTATTACGATTTAAAATTCCTTCAACACAAACCTCTACGAGCATCTTTGAGTCATTTTTGACGTTTGTAGTAGTCGTCCAATTTTTACAACCGGAGCAATTCGGCTCGAAATCACTCCAAAATCAGTTTCCTCCCATCTTGATAGCTTCTAAGTTAACTTTTGTTCTACTACAACTGAAAATTCTTCCACTACAAATCTCTACGAGCGTTTTTGAGTCTATGTTAACGTTTGTAGTAGTCGTCTAATCCTTCAAAACCGGAGGAATTCAGTCACCATTTCTCCAAACCAAGTTTTCTCTCAACTTGATGCCTTCTACCCAGGTTTTCATCCACTAAAATCGGAAATTCCTCCACTACAAACCTCTACGAGTATCGTCGCGTGATTTTTGGCGTTTGTAGTAGTCTTCTAGTGTTCATAACCGGAACAATTCAGTCGAAATTACTCCAATACATATCTGATTCAAGTTAATCGCTTTTTATCAACTTCTGATCTACTACAATCGGAAATCCTTCCATTACAAACCTTAACGAGCATCTTCGAGTCTTTTTTGACGTTTGTAGTAGTCGTCTAATCTGCACACCCGGAGTAATTAAGTCGAAATCACTCCAAACCGAGTTTGACTCAAGTTGATCGCTTCTCATCAACTTCCGTTTAACTACAATTAAAAATTCCTCTACTACGAACCTCCACGAGCATCTTCGAATCATTTTTGACGTTTGCAGTAGTCGTCCAATTTTCACAACCGGAGCAATTCGGTCGAAATCACTTCAAAATCAGTTGCCTGTCATCTTGATAGCTTCAAGTTGACTTCTGTTCTACTACAATTGAAAATTCCTCCACTACAAATATCTACAAGCCTTTTCGAGTCTCCTTTGACGTTTGTAGTAGTCGTCTAATTTTTACAACCGGAGTAATTCAGTCACAATCACTCCAATCCGAGTGTGACTCAAGTTGATCGCTTCTCATCAACTTCCCTTCTCCTACAAATAAAAATTCCTCCACTGCAAACCTCAACGACCATCTTCGAGTCTATTTTGACGTTTGTAGTAGTCGTCTTATCTTTATAACTGGAATAATTCAGTGGCAATTACTCCAAACTGAGTTTTTCTCTGAAATTGATGCCTTCTACTCAGGTTTTCCTCCACTACAATCGAAAATTCCTTCACTACGAACCTCTACGAGTATCGTCACATGATATCAGACGTTTGTCTCGGAGTAATTCACTCGGAATCACCCGAAAGCGAGTTTGACAAAAGTTGATCGCTTTTTATGAACTTCCGTTCTACTACAATCAACAATTTCTTTACTGCAAACCTCAACGAGCATCTTTGAGTCATTTTCAACGTTTGTAGTAGTCGTCCAATGGTCGCAATTGGAGTAATTCTCTCAGAAGCACTCCAAAGCCAGTTTGACGCAAGTTGATCGCTTTTTACGAACTTCCGTTTTACTACAATCAACTATTCCTTTACTACAAACCTCAATGAGCATCTTTGAGTCATTTTTGACATTTGTAGTAGTCGTCCAATGGTCGCAATTGGAGTAATTCTCTCAGAAGCACTCCAAAGCGAGTTTGACTCAAATTGGTCGCTTTTTATGAACTTCCGTTTTACTACAATCAACTATTCCTCAACTACAAACCTCAATGAGCATCTTTGAGTCATTTTTGACGTTTGTAGTAGTCGTCCAAATGGTCGCAATTGGAGTGATTCTCTCAGAAGCACTCTCAGAGCGAGTTTGACTCAAATTGGTCGCTTTTTATGAACTTCCATTCTACTACAATCAACAATTCCTTCACTACAAACCTCAACGAGTATCTTTGAGTCATTTTTGACGTTTGTAGTAGTCATCCAATTTTCACAATCGGAGTAATTCACTCGGAATCACTCCAAAGCGAGTTTGACTCAAGTCGATCGCTTTTTATGAACTTCTCGTTCCACTACAATCGAAATATCCTCCACTACAAACCTCAACGA